>PVIY010034849.1:0-26814 GCA_004026745.1 Myrmecophaga tridactyla
GCACATTATGGAAATCCTAGAAGAAGAAAAAAATAGAAAGGCACAGAAAGAATATTTGAAAAAACAATGAACAAAAACTTCCCAAATTTGATCAAAGACTTGAATATACACATCCAAGAATCCCCAAACTCCAAACAGTATGAACTAAAAAAAAGACCCACACAGTCTCATCAGTCTTATTAAAATTTAACTGTTGAATATCAAACACAAAGAAGAAATCCTAAAAGGTTTAAGAGAAGAGCCTAACCAGGTACTAGGCATCCTTTGAAAGATTTCTCATTAGAAACCATGGAGGTGAGAAGGTAAGGGAATAACATATTTAAAGTGCTGTAAGAAAAAAGGTGCCAGCAATGAATTCTATATCGGGCAAAACTGTGCATCATAAATGAGGAAGAGATTAAGACATTCCCAAATAAACAAAAGCAGAGGGGATCCCTACCCTATATGAAATGCTAAAGGCAGTTTTTTAGGTTGAAAGGAAAAGAAATGAGACAGTAGCCAGAAGTTGCAAGAAGAAAGAAAGATTTCTGGTAAAGGAAGACTGCTGGGTAGATAAAAAATTCTAGTATTTTTATGTTATGAGTTTGTACTTCTCTTTCTAATATCTTATGTGATCTGAAATACAAATGAATAAAAATACCATATGAAAAAATGTAAAGAAGTAATTTGTGACAAGAACAATGTAAAATGGGGTGACCATGTATGGTTTTGAAGCTAAGTTTGTATCAATTCAAATTAGATTGTTATAGAATTAGAATGCAAATAAAAGCCCCATGGTAACAAAAAAGGAAATATCTAAAATTATACAGAAAAGGAAATGAAAAGGGGATCAAACTGCTTCACTAAAAAAAGGTGAACTACAAACAAAAGAAAGGAGAAATGGAGGAAATGAGTGACCCAAAAGGTGTGATAGAAGAGATAAATGACAAAAATGTCTAAAGTAATTCTTATGCTAGCAATGATTTCTTTAAATGCAAGTAGACCAAACTCTCCAAGCATAAGGCAAAAATGAGGAGAATGAATAAAATAGTATATGATCCAATCATATTTTGTTTACAAGAAATTTACCTTAGATCCAAAGACACAATTAGGTTGAAAGTGTAAGATTAGAAAATCAATATCCATGCAAATTAACCAAAAGATAGCTATATTAATATCAGCCAAAATATATATTAAGTCAAAATCTGACATGAAACAAATGAGAATATTAATAGTAAGAAAAAAGCCCCCCCAACAAGAAAATATGACAATTACAAACACATTTGCAAACTATAACAGAGCCCCAGAATACATGAAGCAAACTTTGACAAAATTGAAGGGAGAAATAGAAAGTACTACAATAATACTTGGGAATTTCAGTAAACCACTTTCTATATGGACAAAACATCTAGACAGCTGATCAATAAGAAAACAGGATTTGAATAATACTATAAATTAATTAGACCTAAAAAGCCTCCATGGAACACTCCATCCAGCAGCAGTGCACACATTCTTCTCAAGTGCATATGGATCAAGTTCCAGGATAAACTATACGTTAGGCCACAAAACAAGTTTCAATAAAATGAAAAAGATTGAAATCTTACAAGGTATCTTCTCAAAATGCAGTGTAATGAAGCTTGACATCAATAACAGGACGAAACTGGAGAATTTACATATATGTGAAGATTAAATAATGCATATTTTAACAACCAATGAAACAAAGAAGAAATCATAAGGGAAGTAAGAAAATTCACAAAGGTAAATAAAAATTAAAATACAGCATACAAAAGTTATGGCATGCAGCAAAAGCAGTGCTCCAGGGGAAATCTGTAATGGTAAACAACTACATTACAAAAGAGGAAGGTTTTACATCAATACCTAACATTGCTTATTGGGGAACTAGAAAAGAAAAAGCAAACCAACTCTATAGTTAGCAGAAAGGTGAAAATAATAAAGGCTAGAGTGCAGATAAATGAAAATGAAAAGATAAAAACTATCAAAAAAACCAATGAAACCCAAAGTCAGAGCTTTGAAAAGATCAATAAAATGAAAAGAAAAAGAAAATAAAACACTTTAGTTTGATTGATAAAGAACAAAGAAGAGAAGATGCAATTACTAAAATCAGAAATAAAAGCCAGGACATGATGCTGATCTTGCAATAATTAAAACGAATATAAAAGAAAACTATGATAAAGTGCACGCCAAGAAATCAGATAATCTAAAGGACATGGACAAACTCCTCAGAACACACAATTTACCCAAACTGTTTCAATAAGAAAGACAAATTGTTAACAGACCTTTAACAAGTAAAGAAATTGAGTCAGTAATCAAAATCCTCCCAAAAAAGGGAGGTCCAGGACCAAATGCTTCATTGGCATATTCTACCAAACATTAGAAGAATTAAAACTGATCCTTCTCAAACTCTTCCAAAAAATCTAAAAGGAGGAAAATCTTCCTAACTCATTAAATGAGGCTCACATTACTCTGATACAAAAGCCAAATAAAGACATCAAAAGAAAAGAAAACCACAAACAATTTCCTTTATGTATATAGATACAAAATCCTTAACAAAATACCAGAAGATAGAATCAAGAACATGTTATTAGGATTATACGCCAAGACCAAGTTGGATTTATCTCAGGTATATGAAGGTGTTTCAACATAAGAAGATCAATCAATGTAATGCACTATATGAATAGAATGAAGAGGAAAAATAATATGATCATTGCAAGTTAAGCAGAAAAGGCATTTGACAAATTCTAACACTATTTCTTGATAAAATACTCAGAAAAAGAGTAATAGAAGGGAACATCCTTAGCATGATAAAGAATGAAATATCGGCAGCTAACACTGTACTCAATGGGGAAAAATGAAAAGCTTTCTGTTTAACGTTAGGAACAAGACAGGGAGGCCCATTTCACCACTTCTGTTCAACCTTGAACTGAAAGTTCTAGCCAGAGCAGTTGGACAGGAAAAACAAATAGAAGGTATCAATATTGGAAAGAAAGAAGTAAAACTAGCTTTATTTGCAGATGACATGATCTTTATAAAGGACATTCCAAATAATTCACCAGAAAACTAATAGAACTAATAAACAAATTCAGCAATGTAGCAGGCTACAAGATTAATACACAAAAAGAGTTGGGTTTCTATGTGCCAGCAAAGAAAAATCCAAAATTGAAATTTTAGAAGTCAATACAGAGCAGGCCATGATGGCTCAGCAGGCAGAGTTCTCACCTGCCATGCCCAAGACCCAGGCTGAAGTACCTGTGCCTGCCCATGCCCAAAAAACAAAAAAACAAAAAGGCAATAGAAGGGTGGGCCACAGTGGCTCAGTGGCAGAGTTCTTGCCTGCCAGGCTGGAGATCTGGGTTCGATTCCCGTTGCCTGCCCATGCAAAAAAAAAAAAAAAAAGTCAATACAAAATAATTTCTAAAAGAGTAAAATACTTCAAGTAGGTGAAGAATTTGTACACTGAAAGCTATAAAACACTGTCGAAAGACATTAAAAAGAACACCTAAATAAATATTAAGATACCCCATGTTCATGGTTAGGAAGACATAATCTTGTTAAAATGTCAGCACTGCCCAAAGATCTACAGATTTAATGCAATCCCTATGAAAATCCCAGAAGATATTTTTTTCAAAAATAGAAAAGCCAGTACCCAAATTTATATGGAATCACAAGAAGCACTGAATGGCTAAACAAATATTGAAAAAAAAGAGCAAAACTCAGAGGTCTCATACTCCATGATTTCAAAACTTACTACAAAGCCCCAATAATCAAAATAGACATAGTCATATGCAACATTGGAATAGGGAGTCCAGAAATGTACCCACACATCCATGGCCAACTAATCTTCAACAAGGGTGCCAAGAACAATAAATAAGGAAAAGAAAGAATAGCTTCTTCAACAAATGATGCTGGCATACAACTCATAAAAGAAAACGTATTGGAAAGCCATCACAACCTTGGATTTGGCAATGATCTCTTAAATATGTTACCAAAAATAGAATCAAAAAAAGACAATATAGACACACACACACACACACACACACACACACACATATGTAAACTGCACTTCATTGAAATGAAAGTATTCTGAATGTCAAAGGACATTATCAAGAAAGTAAAATGACAACCTATAGAATGGGAGAAAATTATTGTTAACCAATATCTAAAAATGTTTTAATAAAAAAAATACTGGGGATTGCTACAACACAATAGCAAAAAGAAAATAACCCAATTAATAAAATTCAAAAAGAAAACTTGAATAGACATTTCAGAAAAGTTATACAAATGACTAATAAGCAAGTAAAAAGATACTCAACATCATTGGTCACCAGGGCATGCAAATTGACACGACAATGATATACCACTTTCTACCTACTAGGATGGCTATTATTAAGAAATCAGAATATAACATATGCTGTTGAGGATGTAGAAAAATAGGAGTCCTTATATATTTCCGGTGGCACTGTACGCTGTGCAGCTGCTGTGGAAAACAGTTGGCTGTTCCTCAGGAAATTGAAAATAGAATTACTGTATGATTCAGCAATCCCACTTCTTGGTATATACCCCAAATAATTGAAAGTGAGGATTCTAACAGACATTTTTACACTCATATTCGTAGCATCACTACTCACAATAGCCAAAAGGTACAAATAACCCAAGCATTCATCAACAAATGAATGAGTAAACAAATGTGGCATATGCACACAATGGAATATTGTCCAACCTCAAAAAGAAATGAAGTTCTGATACATCCTAGAACATGGGTGAATCTTAAAGATACCATACTGAGTGAAATAAGCCAGACACAAATGGACAAATATTGTTTGATTCTATTCATATAAATATGTGGAATATGTAAATTCATAGTTACAGGAAGTAGATTATAGGTTATCAGGAGCTGTGCAGGAAGTAATGAGAGTTTTTTTTGATGTATATAGAGTTTTTATTTGGGGTAATGAAAAAATTTGGGTAATGGATATTGGTGATGGTAGCACAAAATTGTGAATTAATTAATACCACTGATTTGTACATTTAAAAGTTGTTAAAATGTGAAATTTGAGTTGTATATATGTTAATACAATACAAAGTTTTTATATATAAATATAAATATATATATATATCGAGTCAGGTTAATATAGAGCTCATCAGTCATCAGTGCAAGGGAGAAGTTTGGGCTGTGCCATATAGATTCCTTTCAAAGCTTGCAGACTAGATTAAATCAAGAAGGTAGAGAAGAGAAACGGTCTAAGAAAGAGCACTGGGGAACTCCAAATTTAAGAGTTCTGGCACCCAGGCAAGGAGAAGAGTTTCTTAACCCATTGTTTCAAATGCCATTTATTGTTCAAGTTAAGATATGAATTGAGAATTGTCATTGGATTCATCAACAAGGAAGAGTCATTACTTCGATGAGAGCAATTTTGGTGAAGTGGGGGATGGGAAGTGAAACCTTATTTAGAATGGATTTACAAGAAAATGGAAAGAAAAATTTACTTTTTTTCCAAATATAAACACAGTCCATATTCAATTTTGCCTTGTCCATGTCATTTAATGAACTTCCTATACATTCTACCTATTTCCTCCAATTTACTTAGGTCACTTTTAATGGATAGTCATAGTCTTCATGATTCCTTTAAATAAACACATTTAAATGTTTCTTTTTATATTGATAATTTGGGATCTACCTTATTAGCAATACTGTCTATTTGGTAACTTTGATAAAAATGTATCAAATCATTCCTAACCAGAAAGGATATTTCAGAATTTCATCTAGGTAATCTGAAGCACTCCTATGTGCAGCAGCAGCTTTTTGTTTTGTTTTGCTTTGTTTTAAATCAGGATATGTCAACAGATCCATGATAAGTGATATTTTACTTTCCTTTAGCTCAAGTAAATTTTTCAATTCTTATAACAACCATAAACAACGTGTACAAAGTGAAGTACAACATTTTCTGCTATAAGGCACATTTCCTGGGTTGCCTGATGATATCAAAAAGACCACCCAAAAATAAGTATATGGTGACATTGTAAATTGGCTAAAACGAATTTTAATGAATATTCCTGGTATGTGGATCTCAAAATTAAAAATAACATGACAAAACAATGCTTTCAGTCATAAATGCAATAATTAATTTTATTTTAAAAAGTAATGACTGACCATGTTTAAAATGATTCCTATCCATCATGGGTAAATACATTTTAAGAAGCAAAGTTATACACTCTTAGCTATCTAGAATTCTCAGCCACATAGAATAAAACACCTCCAAGTACTATTTTGCCCTCATCTATAGATTAGAATTCACTAGTGACAATAAAATTCAATTCAAATATTCAGAGACACAACTGCATTTATTATTTCAACTGTTTAATTTTCCTCTGGGTGCATGCATTAATTAATTAATGTGCTGACCTTCCTACATGATTAAGTCTTTCTTAGAAAGGTATAATTATTAATAGAGTATTTCTATTCTTTTAGAATATTTAGGGCAAGGACCAAATGCTTGCGATGGTAAAACTTATTGTAGCTTATGACAAATCTAAAAGGAGCAGGAAATATGTCCCAGATATACCATATAAGATCAAAATTGAGAAAGCAGTGACACAAAACTTAGGTAAGAAAGAAACAATGCATACACACACACACACACATTTTTTAAAGTCCAGTTCCTCTAAACACTGAAATTACTAAAAAGAAAAAGAGATAATTAAACCATGACACATTGTATAGAATAAGAGTTTAATAATGAAGATAAATGACACAACACCATCTGAAGAATGGAAAAATCCTTGGTTAAAAAAAAACTATTATTGTTATCCAAAAGAATCACATCACTCCTAATCTAGTTTGCTAGCTGCGGGAGTGCAATATACCAGAAATGGAATGGCTTTAAAAAAGAGGAATTTAATGAGTTGCTAGTTTACAGTTCTAAGGCCAAGAAAATGTCCCAGTTAAAACAAATCTATAGAAATGTCCAATCAAAGGCATCCAGGTAAAGACACTTTGGTTCAAGAAGGCCGACGAAGTTCAGGATTTCTCTGTCAAGTGGAAGGACACATGGCAAACTCAGTCAGAGTTTCTCTCTCATATGGAAAGGCACATGATGAACACAGTCATGGTTTCTCCCTTGGCTGGATGGGCACATGGTGAGCACAGTGTCATCTGCTAGCTTTCTCTCCTGCCTTCTTGTTTCATGAAGCTCCCTGGGAGGCATTTTCCTTCTTCATCTCCAAAGCACTGGCTGATGGGTCTCTGCTTCATGGTGCTGTGGCATTCTCTGCTCTCTATGAATCTCCTTCATTCTCCAGAAACTTATCAAGACCCAAATGGGTGGAGACATGTTGTCACCTAATCCAGTTTAACAACCACTCTTGATTAATTCACATCTCCAGGGAGATGATCTGATTACAGTTTCAAACATACAATACTAAATAGGGATTATTCTGCCTTTACAAAATAGGATTTTGATTAAAACATGGCTTTTGTAGGGTCCATACATCCTTTCAAACCAGCACATCTCCTTAAAAAAATACATTATCAAAAAGCTTGGGGATAAAAAAGAAAATGTGCTTCAATAAATGACACTGAATTTTATATACATACCATCCTCATGAATTGAAGAAATCCCCAATCAAAAAGTCTAGAACCCCTGGATTTAGGTAACATATACTCCATTATTAAACATTTTAACTCTTAATTCATATTCTCTATACAGATATGAATATAACTGACTTATTATCCATTAGGCACTGTAAACACAGTAGGCCAAAGAAAATGTTATAATATATAATATTAATATATTTTATCCAATGCTGTTGTAAAATATGTTTTAATATTTTTAATAGCAGAAGGGTCCACAAAGTCAAAAGTACCTAGGGCCCACAAAAGTGATAATGCAGCCCTGAATATTAATCAGATCACACAAACCAAGTCCCATGTTTAGTCTATTACTAGATGAAAAGAACTTTTCCATTCTTTTTGCTATAAGAAAAGTTAAGCCCCTTTGTCACTGAGTTCCTAAAGAAAGTACAAGTTGAGTTCAAATTTTGAGATAATATTGCTGTTGCTTATTCTCATTTTAGAAAGGTTTCTTATGTACTGTTTATTTATTTATTGCATGGGCAGGCACCAGGAATCGAACCCAGGTCTCCAGCAACTTATGCACTTTTAAAGACTACTTGGCCAACAGCCACATGGACATTACCCTGGAAATTTTAGCAGCAGGGACAAGAATTTATCTCCTGTGTGTTAGAGAATGTACTGCACAGAAGCAACATGGGCTATATAAGGATGACTTGATTTGAACTCATTGAGATGATATACCAGTTGTAATGCTTCTAGGTGTTTAAGTTTGGGCACGTTTTATAACATTTAAAAAAAAGGCTACCATGCAATGGAAACAGTAGGGTTGCTACAATTATTAATTGGCAGTCCCCAGAACACAAGCATGGCTTTTTCTTCAAAATCCCCACAGTAGAAAATGCCACCACTATTCACCAAGCTGCTCAGAAAAAAAATCTTTGGCCTGACCCACAAGCATGTTTTTAACATCCATATTTAATCAGTCATCAACTTCCATCAGCCCTGCTTGTCTAGACCACCATCATCTCTCTTTTGGACTATCTTATTAGCATTCAAATTGAATACCCCAAACCCACCCCACTTTGCTGACTCTTTTCAATCTGTAATCTATATTGCACCTACAAACAGAATCGTCTTTTTAAAATGGAAATCAAATCATAATACCACCAATGATTCTAATCAATTTAGTACACAATATCTCTGTGGACTTCAAGGCATGCCATGACATAGCTGGCCCTTTCTGTATCTCCACATTTATGTCATTCTCTCTGGCCACAAGGGTAACTTACAGACTTTTATTTAAAATAAAATTTTATTTTAGAATAGTTTTATATTTACAGAAAAGTTGCAAAAATATTTCAGAGTTCCCTTATACCCCATATCCAGTTCCGTCTATTACTGATATATTAGTATGGAACATTTTTCATAGTTAGCAAACCAATATTGTTACATTTACTTGTATCAGTATGGACTCATTAATATTGATTTTATATTTTTGGTTATAATACAAAAATACCTTATTTTGTTGCTCAAATTTTTTTATTGTCAGCCATTGGGTGCTCTCAGTTGAATCCTTTGTCTCTTTAACATACCCCCAAAATTGTTGGTTTTTATTTCTTTTTTGAGCACTTCCTTATTTGGGGGCCCTAAAAGATGCTCCAGATCATCATATATACACTCTGCTTCTGTCCTAGAATCAGCTCTTTCTCCAAGGAGCCCTTATTACTTTTATTGGACATTGGTTTTGGAAATCTAGACCTAAGCACTATGTGTGCTCATTGTACTTGGGTTTCATTGCTTCTTCATCCTTTCAATTGACAGGTAAAAGAAATATAAGAGTTTATTAATCCATATATATATATGACCATGAGTTCATACTGATGTCTCCAATTCTAGTCCATCACAACATGGACCATTATAATATTGTCCCCTTGCTTGTCTGTAACCTGCCACTACAACAGTGAAAAACTGGAAGCTATCATCCACCATCTATTAACTTAATCATATATAGTGGTATCTGAGAAAGCAACTTTATCAGGTAGCATACAGGACTTATGCCAAGTTTCTCTTACCTTTAGTTTTACATATTCCACTGATTTCCAAAGTAACTCAGGTCAGTACCATTTTCCTCCATCACTTTCATTGCCATTACTTCATACATATGCAATTATTTTAAATTCTTTTGTCCCAGTCTGCATTCTACCCTGGCATCTCTGGCCTCTTAACTGATTTCTTAAATTTGCATACATTAAAGTTCAATGTCTGTGCTGTTAAGTTCTATGAGTTTTGACAAGTGCATTGTATGTCTACACTATTAATACAGTTACAGAATAGTTTCACCACTCCAAAATTTTCCTGTGCTTCATCTATTTAACCCTTTCTCTTTCCCAAGTTCCTAGCACCACTCATCTATTTACTGTGTCTGTACTTTTGCCTTTGCTGTGACTAAACAGAAGGCGGGGGAGGGAATCATAAACCATACAGCCTTTTCAGACAGGCTTCTCTCAGTTAGCAATATGCATTTAAGATTCATACTTGCTTTTGCTTAGTCTGATATCTTATAAGTTTTATTGCTAAATAGTATTCTATTGTATGAAATGTACCACAGTTTTTCTCTTCATCTACTGAAGGACATCTTGGTTGATTCCTGTTTTTAGGTATTAGGAAGGAAGCTTCTATAAACACTTGTGTTCAGGTTTTATGGGGACATGTTTTCAGATCACTTGATGCTTATTTACTGCATCATATGATAGACTCTGTTTAGCAATTTAAGTAACCTAAATGTTTTTTTTTTCCCATGGGCAGGCAACACGAATCGAAGTGGGGTCTCTAGAGTGGCAAGTGAGTACTTCGCCTGCTGAGCTACCATGGCCCACCCCAATTGTCTTTTAAGGTAGCCTTACCAATTTGCATTCCTACTAGCAGTGCATGAGAGTTCTTGTTGGCCCACACTCTCAAAAGCAATTGGCATTGCCAGTATTTTGGATTTTAGCCATTCTTATAGGTATGCTGTGTCCTTTCATTTTGTTTTAATTTACATTTTTCCAAATGATAAATGATGTGGACCATCTTATCATATGCTCAAATGTGCTCTGTATATCTTTTATGGTGAGATGGTTATTAAGATTTTTCATCCATTTTTTCATTGGGTTGTTTCCTCACTGTTGAGTTTTAAGCATTCTTTGTTTATTTTAGATACAGGTCCTTCATCAGTCTTATACTTGAAAATATTTTCTCCCAGTCTGTGGCTTCTTTTTCATTCTCTTAACATTGTCTTTCATAGAGTAGAAATTTTTAATTTTAAAGTCCAACTTAAAATCTTTTCTTTCATTGATTCTGCTTTTGGTGTGCTATGTATAAAAGGCTACCAACAAACCCAAGGTCACCTAGATTATTTCCTCTAACTTTTAGAAATTTTATAAATTTGCATATTATGTTTGTGCCTATGATATACTTTGTGTTAATTTATGTGAAAAGTTTAATATCTGTGCTTCGGTTCATTTTTGTTTCTTCATGTTGGAATGCAATTATTCTAGCACCATTTGTGGAAAGCCTGTCCTTTCTCCATTTAATTGCCCTTGTAACTTTGTAAAAAATCTGTTGATTACATTTGTGAGTCTATTTCTAGGCTCTACTATCTGTTCCATTGATATGTATGTTTGTTCTTTTGTCACCACCACAATTTTTGCTTTATATTAAGTCTTGAAAATAAATAGTGTGAATCTTTCAACTTCCTCCTCAACCTCCTCCTTCTTCTTCAATATTGTGTTAGCTGTTCTAGTTCTTTTTTTCTTTCCATATAAATTTAAAGTCACTTTTTCAATACCTATAAAAAGTGACTGGGATTTTGTAGGGTATTGCATTGAATCCATAAATCAACTCGTTATGACTTGACATCTTAAACATACTGATACTTAAAACCTATAACAATGAAATGTCTTACAATTAATTTAGATAGTCCATAATTTCCTTTATCAAGGTTTTGAAGTTCAGCCCAAAGATCCTGTGCCTATTTTGTTACCATTTCACTTAAACATTTATGGGGGGGGCATTATTATAGATGGCATATTTTATTTCAAATCCCAATTATTCATTTCTGATATATTGGTAAGCAATTGTCTTTGGTACATTGCCTTTTCTTTGGGGGTGGGTGGGCAGTGCATGGCCCTGGAATTGAACCCAGGCCTCATGCATAGAAGGTGAGCATTCTATCGCTGAACCCCCCATGCACCCAATACATTGCCTTTTGTACAGTAGATTGACCTTGCTATAAACACTGATTTTTTCTAGGAGTTTTTTTGTGTGTGTGACATTTATGCCATCTTCAAATAAAGACAATATTATTCCTTCCTTTCTACTATATGATTTCTTTCCTTTTTCTTGTCTTACTGCACTAGCTAGAACTTTCAGCGTAATGTTGAGTAGGAATGAGGAGATATATATCAAAGTACATCAAACATATTTGATCTGCTGTTTATCTTAGAGGAAAGGGTCCTATGTCATCATTAAGTATGATGTTAGCTGTAGGATTTTTTAAGATATGTACTTTGGAGTTGATGATGGTCCCCTCAATTCCTAGTTTTCTGAGAGTCTTATTCATCAATGATGTTTGGACTATATCAAATGCTTTTTCTGTATCAATTGATATGGTTAAATGTTTTTTTCTTCCATTAATCTGTTGATATGGTCAATTGCATTGATTTTTCAAATCTTCAATCAGCACTGCATACATGGAATAAATCAAGTCACTTGATCCTGGTTTATAATCTTTTAAAACATTGTATTCAAACTGCTAATATTTTGTTCAGGAATGTTTAAATCTATGTTTATGGAAGATATTGGTCTGTAATATTATTTTCTTATAATATCTTTATCTGGTTTTGGCATTAAGGCAATGCAGGCCTCATAGAATGAGTTCAAAAGTGCTCCTTCGGTTTCTGTAACCTGGAAGAGATTATGGTGCTTTCTTTCTTTCTTTTTTTTTGGTGTATTTTTAATTATTGATTCCATTTCTTTAATTTTGTTCTCTAGTGTGAAAATTGATAGTTGGGAGGGACCTTTCAAGGAATTGATTTATTTCATCTAAGTTGTTAAATTTGTGGACATAGAGTTGTTAATAGTATCTCCTTTTCATATATTTAATTTCCATGGTATCAGTTGTGATGAACTCTCTTAGTTTTTGGCATGAGCAATTTGTGATGTCTCTCTTCTTTTGGTCATCATGGCTATAAATGTATAAATTTTTATTGATCTTTTTAAAAACCAGCTTTTGACTTCATTGGTTTGCTCTATTGCTCCCCTGATTTCATTAATTTCTGCTTCAATTTATATTACTTCCTTTCTTCTCTTTGTTTTTGATTAATATTCTCTTCTGTGTCTAGTTTCCTAGATATTTATGTATTGTATTTTTAATTTATTTCTAATGTGCATTTGCATTTACTGCTATAAATTCCCTCTAAGCACTCTTTTTGATGCACCCCCAAATTTGGATTTCTGTGAATTAACATCTCTTCAAAGTTAGTAATGCCTATCATGAGTACTCTAGCATCAATCAATATTTATTATATTTTGTTTTCATTTTCAATGTCTTTGTTACACACTTTTGTAGTATATTCAAGAAATATGACATCATGAAACATAAAAGAAATAACATCTGTGAAGGCACATGAAATACACCATCATGCACAACTACAGGAAATTTTTATTTGTGTAAAGTTTATACTGTCAAGGATGTTTAATTTATTAAAATAGTTTGTATAACTAGAATACCTTATCCAAGTTAAAATCAAATTGCTTGAATAGTATAGATTTAAAACATTAGAGGATCCCTGGATTAAAAAAAGAAATTCTTTCTTTTCTTTATGTTAAGAATTAACCTTAATATATAGTTATTGGTTCCACACACATCATTTTGCAAGACTGGCTAAATCAAATAAAAAATTTGAGGATATAGAAACTACGAACCCATGATTAGATGCCAAGTTAAATTATTTGGGCAGTGTGCTGTTTTGAAACTGTTATGTACCTCCAAAAAGCCATACTCTTTTAATCATAATCTAATCATGTGGGGGCAGCCATCTCCAATATTTTAGGGTAGGACCTCTTGATTAGGTTGTTTACATTGAGATGTGGCACACTCAATGTGGGTGTGAACTTTCAGTTAGATGGAGATGTAACTCAGCCCATTCAAGGGATCCTGATTATTCTACTGGAGTCTTTAGGAGAGCAAACAGAGAGCAGAGGACCAACACAGATGAAAACATTTGGAGATGCAGAGGCAAACCAGAATGACCTGCAAGAGCTGTTTGAAACCTGAAGCTGAGAGAGGATCCCAGCAGACATTGCCATGTGCCCTCCCATGAGATGCTAAGCAAACAAGAACCCAGAGTTTTGCCTTGGAAAAGCTACGTGAGGGCCCACAGATCCTTAGAGAGGAAGCCACTGGAATCAGAAGCACAAAGTAATGAAGCAGGAGCCAGATGCCAGTCACCTGACTTCCCAGATAACAGAGAAATCCCACATGCTATTCAGTATTTTCTCAGAGTCATGGTATCTTTTTCTGGATGCCTTAGTTTGGACATTTTTATAAGATAACTTGAAACTTAATGAATCTACTTTATAAAAGCCTTTACCTTTCTGGTATATTGCATTCTGTCAGCATTAGCAAATTAAAACAGGCATCATGAGGCATATTTTCCCTTTATTGTTCTACTTACCCTTGTCATCTCCCATCCTCCAATATCAGCTCTCACTTGAGAGCATGTGTGTGTGTGTTAAGAGATAGAGTTGGTTCCACTGAGAGGAAAATTGGAAATATAGAATTCAGAATCAAGATTTTTCTTGGCTTAGACTGAACTTGCGTATTTCTAAAAACAAATCATCACAAAGCAACTTCAATAAGGTAAACAGATATACATTTGTTACATGATTGAGCTGGTCAAAACAGATTTTAGGTATCTTCATTTTCTAAATACCCAATATTCTTAATGACAGAATAGCTTATAAAAGGACAAAGCATATACCTCCTATATCATCAAAAATGAATTGGTAACATTTCATTTTTACATATGAGCTCTGTGAATAATTTAGGTAATATATCTTTCAGATTCATGCCTCTGTCCTGAGTTAGCAAAAAAAAAAAAGAAAAAAATTCTGTCCAGTTAATGTTCACTTGAGAGTATGTGTGTGTGTGCGTTAAAGAGATAGAGTTGGTCCCGTTGAGAGAAAACTTGGAAATACAGAATTCAGAATCAAGATTCTTCAATCACACTTCTTTTCTCCATAATTACCCCCACCCATCCCAAACTTCACAACCCCACAGGACTTTCCTTGGGTTTCTAGGTGTACTTAAGAATATGATCCCAGTGAAATAACATTGCTTACCTATCTTCAACTTCCTAATGGATAAATTGGAAAGAAAGATGTTTTCTCTACAATTCTTCCAGCTATAACAGTATCCTTTTCCATGATTCCTTGAGTGATTTATTTGTCTGTAATACTATAGAAAATTTTTCATCTAAATATATATTGACTCTCAAGCCAAGTCTGGGTTTAAACATACACATTTCTGGATATATTTTCTGTGAAAATATTACCAAGTGAAAACTACTGTGGAATAAAAGTAAACAAAAGATATATTTATTTAAAGTATTGTTTACAAATTTATGAAAACACATCCCAGAGTTTCAGTTGCATAATTTTTGACTCTCATTTTAAACTGGGGACATTTTAAAGAATGCTTACTTGAAATAACTTTTCTTTCTATGTTTTATGATAAAAATAATACATAGAAATCCAGAGAAAAATGGCAATAAAATATTGAAAAATTAAAATTGAAAGTACCGGTGATGGTTAGGTTTTGTTATCACCTTGGCTAGGTAATGATGCCCAGCTGTCTAGTCAGGCAAGCACTGGCCTAACCATGGCTGGAAGGATATTTCATGGCTGGTTGATAAACTAGAAGGCTATTTTATTAAATCATCAGTTAGCTTTTGCAGCTGGGGCTAATTTCATCTAGGATCAACTAAGGACACATTTCCCACAAATTAAGTCATCCAATCAGCTGGGTTTAATCCAGTCAGTTGAATTTTTTTTTTAAGGGAGAAGAGAGAATTTTCAATGCTTCTTCAGCCCCAATGCTCTCCTGTGGAGTTCGTCCATACCCTTCTTCAGAGTTGCAAGCTTCACAGCCTGCCCTATGGATTTTGGACTTTTCTATTCCCACGGTAGTAGGAGACACCTTAATAAATCTCATATTTATAGATATCTCCTGTTTGTTCTGTTTCTCTAGACAACTCTGACTGACACAACTTGGTACTGGGAGTGGCTCTTGAGAAACAGAATCTTAAAATTGGATTTTTACAAATGGTTTTCTACTCTGACTAGACACAAAAGCACTAATGATTGTTTCCAATAATCGAGATAGCAATGAAAGACCATAGGGTGAGTTGGCAATAGAGATACAGAGTATCACCACTTGATTCTGCTAATTGTACACTTACATGAGGCAAGGCTCTGGATGTGAGTGTTTTTGATACCTTAATGGAGTTTTGTGGAATTAGGAGTTATGATGATGTTGGCTGCTTATTAGATACACTGGATACAATTATGAGGGAAAGGGGTGAGCTGAAAGCTTCAAATTTGCAACCTAAGCATGGTATGAAAGATGTAAAAGTTTCCATGTGTGCCCTGAAAGAAAATGTTATTTCCTGTGGTTGCAGACTTGAGAGCTCTGAAAAGCAGACACAGAGCATCTCTGTGCAAGTAGCAGATTTACAACATAAACTGAAATCTCAACTTTGCAGGGTATCTGCTATTAAGGCTAAGGGCTTTCATTGGAAAAGAATGGGATCCTGAATCTTGGACTGGGGACATATGGTTTGATAATGATGGCAATGGGGTCATGGAAACCCTGGAATCTGCTGAGCTTTTGCTAGATAATCCTGTAATGGTCTATCCTGAGGACCTCTAGCCTGCCTTAAGGAAACAGCTTCCTGACCACCAGTCTGCTTTGAGGAGTCTGCCATCCAAATTCTACCTATAAAGAGATTAACCCTATAGGTTAGCCTATAGGTTTATAGGCTAAACCTATAACCACGCCCCTGGGAAAACAGCCCTCACTCCTCCTTTTGGAGCGATTAATCCTGTTACACCAGATGAAACTGCAATGGGATGCCTTGAGGTTTTCATGAGCCACACCCACCACCCCTCTTTTCTTCAAAACTTGTACCTAATCTAAAGTCCCAATAGGCCCCAAAAGTGAGGTACAAGGTGTGACTCATGAGAAGGTACACTATCCTCCAAAGAACTGCATGAGTTTCCCAATCTATATAGACAGAAATCAGTGGAATATGTGTGGGGATGGGTATTAAGGGTGTGGAATAATGGTAGAAGGACCATAAAGTTGGAGCAAGTTGAATTTCTTGATGTGGGCCCACTAAGCAGAGATTCCACATTCAGTATCGTAGCTCGAGGAGTTAGAAAGGGCATTAACAATTTGTTTGGATGGTTGGCTGAAACATGGATCAAAAGGTAGCCAACATTACCCGAGGTCAAAATGCCAGTACTGCCCTGTTATAATGTAGATGAGGGGATCCAGAAGCTTAGAGAAATGGGAAAGTTAGAGTGAACTTATCATGAAAGACCTGCTCACACACCCCAGGAATGTCCAGAGGTAACACTTTCACCAGAATTTTGAGAAGTAAGTTTGTGAGACTAGTTCCATCATCCCTGAAGAGCTGTATAGTCACTTTTGTCTGTAGGTCAGATATTACCATGGAAACTGCTGCCAGTGAGCTGTAATCCTTAAACACAATGGGGATGATTGGATCCTGAGTCGGCACAAGCCAAGTGGTGACAATTAATCACCATAGAAAAGTTAGGTGTTGCCTCCAAAATGGACAGCAGACTCAAAGCAGTAGTCAAAATAATCTGACTCGCAGATACTTGTGGCATTGGCTGGTAGATCATGGGGTACCTAGAAGTAAAATAGATGGGCAGTCTACTAAATTTGTATTTTAACTGTATAAGCAGAAGAATTCTAGGTCAGATGAATGGAAGTCTAACATGAATTACCAAAACAGAGAGTCATGGCCCCTTAATTCCCAGACTTGAGATCATTTACAGACCCAGAGCCCCTTGAATGAGGGGAGGACCAGGTACCCTTGGGGAAGGATCCTGTTAGACTGCCTAAAATTTACACTGTTAGTCTTCCTCCCAGCCTTCCCCACAGAGACCTACAGCCTTTCACCAGGGCGACTGTGCATTGGGGAAAAGGAAATAATCAGATATTTCAGGAATTATTAGACACTGGCTCAGAAGTGACACTAATTCCAGGAGACCTAAAATGGAACTCTGGTCCCACAGAGTAGGGGCTTATGGAATCAGGTGATCAGTGGAGTTCTACCTTAATTCCATTTCACAGTGGGCCCACTGGTCCCTGGACTCATTCTGTGGTCATATCCCCAGTCCCAGAATGCTTAATTATAACTGACATACTCAGAAATAGACAGAATCCCCATATTGGCCCTCTGACTTATGGAGTGGGGGCTATTATGGTAGAAAAGGCCAAGTGGAAGCCAGTAGAACTGCCCCTACCTAGCAAAATAGTGCATCAGAAGTAATATTGGATTCCTGGAGGGAATGCTGAGATTAGTGCCACTGTTAAGGACTTGAAGGATGTAGGGGTGGTGATTCCCACCTATTTGGACTGTGCAGAAAACATCTGGTTCTTGGAGGATGACAGTGGAGTATTGTAAAGTTAACCAGATGTTGACTCCAATTGCAGCTGCTTTTCCAGATGTGCTTTTATTGTTTGAGCAAATCAGCACATCTCCTGGTACCTGGTGCTATTGATCTGGAAATTGCTTTTTTTTCTCAATAGCTCAGTAAGGATCACTAGATTTGTGGTCAGTAAGAATCACAGTTTGCATTCAGCTGGCAAACCCAGCAGTATAACTTCCCAGCCTACCTCAGGAGTATATCAACTTACCCGCCTTATGTCATGGTCTGCACAGAATTTGATCATTTCTCCCTCCCACAAGACATCACACTATATTGATGATAGCATGTTGTTTGGACCTAGTGAGCAAGACATAACAAGTATTTTAGACACTGGTAAGACATTTTGCATGTCCAAAGATAGGAGAAAAATCCAAGAAAAATACAGGGGCTCTCCACCTCAGTGAAACTTCTGGGTGGCCAGTAGTTTGGGGCACATCAAAATATCCCTTCTAAGGTGAAGGATAAGCTGCTGTGTCTGGCCCTCCCTAACAGCAAAAAAGAGGCAAAATGCCTAGTTGGCCTCTTTGGATTTTGGAATCAAAATATACCTCATTTGTGTGTGCTACTCCAGCCCATTTTCTGAAAACCAGAAAAGCTGCTAGTTTTGAATGGGGACCTGAACAAGAGGAGGCTTTGTGACAGGTCCAGACTGCTGTGTATGCTGCTCTGCCAGTTGGGCCATATGATCCAGCAGATACAATGGTGCTGGAAGTGTCAGTGGCAAATAGAGTTGCTGTCCGGAACCTTTGGCAGGTCTCTATAGGAGAATCACAATGCAAACCCTTAGGATTTTGGAGTAAAGTCTTACCATCCATTGTAGATAACTATGCTCCTTTTGAAAAACAGCTTTTGACCAGTTACTGGGCCTTACTAGAAATACTGAAACCTGGGCCACCAAGTTACCATGAGACGTGAGTTGCTTATCATGAGCTGGATGTTGTCTGACCCACCAAGCTATGAAGCTGAGTGTGCACAGCACCACTCCAGCATAAAATCGAAATAGTATATAAGAGACAGGGCTCAAGCATGTCCTGAAGGCACACATAAGTTACACAAAGAAGTGGCCTCCCATCACATTACCTTCTCTTTCCCAGACTAGAGTTATGGTCTCTTTCCCAGACCAGAGCTATGGCTTCTTGAGGAGTTCCTTATAGTCAGTCAACTGAGAAAGAGAAATCTCAGGTGTGGTTTACAGATGATTCTGCAGGATATGCAGGTACCACCTGGAAGTGGATAGCTGTAGCACTACAACCCCTTTCTGGGATATCCTTAAAGACAGTGGCGAGAGGAAAACCTCTCAGTGGGGAGAATTTCAAGCAATGCACCTGGTTGTTCATTTTGCTTGGAAGGAGAACTGGCCAGAGGTGCATTTGTATACTGATTTATGGGCTGCTGCTAATGGTTTGGCTGGATGGTCAGGGACTTGGAAGAAGCATGATTGGAAAACTGCTGAAAAAGAGGTCTGGGGAAGAGATATGTGGAGAGACGTTTCTGAGTGGGCAAAAAACATGAAGATAATTGTGCCCATGTGGATGCTCACCAAAGGGTGACCTCAGCAGAGGAAGGTTTTAATAATCAAATTGATAAGATGACCCATACCCATTCTGTGGATACAAGTCATCCTCTCTCCTCAGTCACTCCTGTCATTGCCCAATAGGCTCATGAACAAAGTGGGCATGGTGGTAGGGATGGATGTTGTGCATGGGCTCAGAAATATGGACTTCCAATCTTCAAGGCCAAGCTGGCTATGGTCATTGCTGAGTGCTGTATCTGTGAGCAGCAAAGACCCACACTCAGCCCCTGATATGGCACCATTTCCCAAGCAGATCAGCCTGCTACCCTGGTGACAGGTTGATTACTTTGGACCACTTCCATAATGAAAGGGGCAGTGATTTGTTCTAAATGGAGTAGACACATACTCCAGATATGGGTTTGAATCCCCTACATGCAATTCTTCTGCCAAAACTGTCAACCATGGATGTACAGAATGTCTTATCCATCATCATGGTATTCCACACAGCATTGCTTCTGATCAAGAAAACCAGTGGAGTATAGCAAATGAAGTGCAGCAAAGGGCACATACTCATGGAATTCTTGGTCTTACCATGTTCTCCAATATCCAGATGCAGTGGGTTATTAAAATGGTGGAATGGCCTTTTGAAGACTCAATTATGGTGCCAACTAGATGGCACGACCTTGTAGAGCTGAGGCAATGTTCTCCAGGAGGCTGTGTATGATCTGAATCAGCTTTTACTATACTGTGCCATTTCTCCCCCAGCTAGGATTCATGGGTCCAGGAATCAAAGGATAAAAATGGGAGTGTCACCATTCACTATCACCTCTAGTGATCCACTAGAAAAGTTTTTGCTCCCTGTCCCTGCAACCTTAAGCTCTGTAGTTTACAGGTCTTTGTCCCAAGAGGAGGCGTGCTTCAACTTCTATTGAACTGGAAGTTAAGACTGCCATCTGGCCACTTCGGAGTTCTCATGCCTCTGAGTCAACAAGCAAGGAAAGGAATTAATGTACTATGTGGGGCGACTGATCCTATCAACAGGAAATAGGACCGTAAGCACACATTTGAAGTAAAGATGAGTTTTTCTTGAATTCAGGAGATCCCCTAGTGCATCTCTTAGTACTACCATGTCCTGTGATGAGTCAATGGAAAACCACATCTCAACCCAGGTAGGACTACCAATGGCCCAAAACTTCAGGAATGAAGGTTTGAGTCACTCCACCTGGCAAAGAACCACGGCTAGCTGAAGTGCTTGCTAAGGGTAAAGGGAACATGGAATGGGTAGTAGAAGAAAGTAGTGATAAATATGACCTATGACCACGTGATCAGTTACAGAAATGAGAACTGTGATTGTATGAGTATTTCCTCCCTGTTGTGTTATGAGTATGTTTTTATGTAACATACTATGTAATATCTATTTTAATATCTTTAATATCTTGTTTTCCTCTTATCATATGACATAAGCTAGATTGTTCAAGTCATAGTATTTAAGTTATAGGATATTAAGTTTAAGAGTGAATATTACCTAAGAATTTGCACTCCATTGGAGAGCCTTAATGCATTTCTGGTTGTACATAGGACAGTTGAGTATTGTTAGGTGAAACATATGTCTGTTGTTGTGTTCTAATTAGAAATTAAGCATGTTTCAAGGTGATGTTTATAGCTGCTAACTTGACAAGAGGTGGACTGTCGTGGTTAGGTTCTGGTCTCAACTTGGCCAGGTGACGATGCCCAGTTGTCTAATCTGACAAGCACTAACCTAACAATTGCTACAAGAATGTTTCATGGCTGAATGACAAACCAGAAGTCTGGTTTGTTAAATCATCAGTTAGTTGATTGCAGCTATGGCTGATTACATCTATGAACAACTAAGGGTGTGTCTCCCAAAGGAGATACTCCAGTCAGTTGGGTTTGACCCAATCGACTTTTAAGGGTGAAGAGAGAATTTTCACTGTTTCTTTAGCCAGCAAGCCTCTCCTGTGGAGTTTGTTGAGATCCTTCTTCAGAGTTGCCAGCTTCACAGCCTGCCCTAGGAATTTGTATTCTATCATTCGTGTGAGACACCTTTATAAATCTCATATTTACAGATATCTTCTATTGGTTCTGTTTCTCTAGATAACACTACCCTCATAAATACAGAATATCTATACATTTTTTACTATATAGAGTGATCTGCCTATATTAAAGTTGTATGTGTGGATATGCATATATATACTTTTGCATTGATATTCATATATGTATGTATATATGTGTTCATAAATATTTTACATACATATATGTACATTTTATCCATCCATACATAATATATATATTAACTAGATATATAAAAAAGGAATAATGTTTTTCACAGTGGTATATCTTCACTGACAAATATTACAAACATTTTTCTACAGCTATGGCTATAGGTCTATATCATCATTTCTAAGGAATGCATTTTTGCATTCCAAAAAATGACCTTATATCTTTATATATAATATAGTATAGTTGGTATTTCATTTTTAAACAATTGCTTCATATTAACATCAATTACTTGGTGATTTTTAAAAATTGCATATTATATAACTTTATAATTTTTCCTTAGATGAAACCCTATAGTGAAAATTCCTAAGTGTCATGTATGTTATGATCATTTTCAATGCTTTAAGATTGTACCAACTGCACTCATATATATATATATATAAATTGTTCACTTATAATTACACTCAATGTTTTATGCAAATACACATTTATAAAAATTTTTGAAATTCTAAATGTTTCAATAGGAGTTTGAACATAGATGCCAATTTGTAGAAAACAGTAATCTGTTTAGAACACTTATGTTTAAATATATATGTCTCCAAAAATCACATATAGCACTTCTAACATTTATTTCACTTTATATCAAGCTACAAATAGAGACATTATATAGGGCCTTTCATATATTATTGTTATGTGACAAGAGTGTAACTTTGAAAAGTGGCTGCTGGGTTGTCAGCTAGTCTCACTTAACTCAGTGATTTTCCATTTTGCAGCCTAGGAGCAAAGATTTCAATTTTTGACTCAATAAAATTCTAGATAACTAACCCTCCTTTCGATCACTCTAAAAACCATAAATATTAGGTCTGGAAATGCCAGTAGATTTTTTTTTTCCATATTAACTTATGTTCAAACTGGAAGAATGTATTCAGTCTCTAATTAAAACATCAATTTTTATGAGTATTAAGTATTAGAAAACAATGACTATTTATTTTTAAATTATTTTCTAGCAGAAACAAATACCAAGATTCCCCATTACTAAGAAAAAGCTCATGTTTGAGATATGGATGTGAAGAATATTACAATATCTAAGATTATACAGTAGTAAACAATTTTTAATTATAAAATGTTTCCCTGGCATCATGGCCCTTTAATGAAGATATCATCTTTTGTAATTTAATTCTTTAAAAAAAATCTTGAATCATAAAAACAAGACTAGATTCCATAAAGGTTACAATTGTTTTCACTTCCAGAACAGAATGAAATCAATAGGTATATTTGGAAGAACAAAAGTTGGATAGTGTATTCCACTGGCTGAAGAAAAAGGAGATACCGCAAGGTAAAAGTAGATGTTAACAGACTAATGATCATTTTTTAATAACAGAGAGACCTTTCTGTAAAAAAATACCAATACATTTTTTTCATCGCTGTCTTCTCTTTCAGCTAACCTTTGAATGAGAGAAACTTCTGCTGATGTCAAATGACCACAAGGATATTAAACTGGATTTGGTGCCTGTCGGCCGCTGTTGGGATATCTCCTTTTACCAAGCTGGCTTTCTTCACTATTGCCACTGACCTTGCAAACAGCTCCGACAAAGGTCGGGATGGATTCATTGATCAGCTAGACCAAGCATATGACAGTCTGTGCCTTAATTGAATCCCAAAAGGGGGCAGACTGGGTTTTTATTACAGAGGCCAGCCGATAGCACTCATTAAAAGCTCCACAGACTGTGTGGTTTACTAATTAGTTTATTATACAGACACCTTGACGATGGGCAAAGTTGTCATTTTGCCCTTTATCGCACAGGGGATGTTGTTAAAAGTTTAATCAGCTAACACTGACCAAGTTAGCTTGGCAGGCTGTGGACGGTCATTACTGAGGTCACCCCTGCTGTAGCAATTCTGACAGGGTCACAGCATGAACTTACAATAAAGAGAGTGTTACATAAGGTAAGAGCGCACCTGAAAGGGACCCCAGAAAAGAGATGTGCTCTGTGGGGAGTAGGAAACAGATGGGCTGTTAGGACAAGTGAATCCTTTTAAAGTTTATCTTTGCCTGCCCTGTTTAACATATGCTTTCTAAAAGGATGATGGGGTATGCAACAATCACTTTGATGTGTTCATCAGAACTAAAATTAACAGTTTTTTTTTTTTGCCAAATATAGGGACACCTGATTAACAATCCAACCCAACCCCCATGTTTTATTTAAACTTCAAATATTTCCAGAGTAGGCGTGATATTCTGGCTTATTGTAAACCACTATTATTATTGTTCTTCTTCTTATTATTATTACTTTCTACTCAGAAAATCATTTTGAGTGGTACGCAATTCTATAAGAACATCCTTTAATTTACCCACTTGGCCTCATGTATTCCAGAGGTTCTGTATGTTCTAATGGGATGCTATTTAAATGTATAATATCTGAGGAAAATTTCCTTTTATGGCTAAGCAATCAACAGCGATTGAAGTATAGGTAAATCTACCTTATATATTAGCTAAAGGCTCAGCAGAAGAATGTAATATACATATATATAGATATATAAAGTTAAAATTAGTGGCAAATTAAAAATACTTGTAATGGATAAGTACATTCATTAAAATCTGTTCCTCTGTTTGTCCATTTTTTGACTACCAAAATGATTCCATTATCTGCTCCCAGTAGAACTGGCCATGCAGTCAACCTCATTCAATCGTTAAGCTAGCCCCAAATGACTCAGAGCGCCTTTCTCAATACATAGTTTTGATTCTATGAAACAAGCTTTTGCAGGATTGTACTTTACAAAGTAGCTATTTATACATTTAGATTTTGAATTTTAACTCAATTTTAGGCAATCTGTGAAGGTGCAGACAACTACTGTTTCTATAGATGTATCTGCATTTCCTGTGTCTCGAATTAGGATATTCAAATCTCTAGAAGCCTGCATGAACCTGGAGTTTAGATCCAGGTTAAGCAATATAGAAATCGTGTTGATCCAAGTCTGATCCTTTGAAATTGAAGCTTTTACTGATATGCAGTCTTATATTATTTTCATCCTCAATTATCATATCTGCAATATTATCTGAAGGCTTTATGACAGCAAATCCATATGGATTAAACAAGATAAGAATGTGTTCAAATGCACATTTATTTTTAATACAATAAACTTTTATTTTGACTATGTCACACAAAATCATATGCAACACTGAAAAGCGCCCACCCTGGAGATTAAAATATAATTTAATAGTTGTGTGATCACATTGAAGTAGAGTTTATGAACAGAAAAAATGAAGAAATATTCTCTATTGAGTTCAAACTGGGGAAAGAATTTTAGTAGATGTGTATTTTCCAAACTGGAATCAATCCAGGAAGCTAGGCTGAACATGAAGCTAACTATAGGGCTAGCAGAAAGGAGGCGTCTTTAGGGCTTCACACTTCCTAGTAGTCCCAAGGAAGCTACCCACAGAGACAGATTGCTCCATGATGCCCACGCAGGCAATTGCTTCATCATTATCTCACTTGGGAAGAAAAAATAAATGGTTTTAACAGTGGAATTAAGAGTCCTGCTATTGTCTGCTTTTCTACCCAAGCCTAGAAGGGAAGTAATAAGAAACCTGAAAACTCATCTTTGCAAAAGTATCGCACCAAAAGGATGTTAGTTTCAAATACTTCCAAGATTTTGTCTCATAGAAAAGATGAACAAATTTGACTTACAATAAGAGCTTTTATACATCACACAGCAACTTTAAAAAGTAAGGGCATTGCCAGTTTCCTGTCCAGCATGTAAAGAACTTGAAACTTGTCACTCCCATTTTCATTTCAAGAAAAAAACCTGAAAAACTAAAAACCAGCAACTCTTCTTAGTTCCATCAGAGAATTCAGGTCACAGGGCACATCACTGCCCTGAAAACAGAAAAGATGGACAGATAAGAGAATTTCAGTTTACCTGGAGCAGAAAATCACCACAGAGCAACTTCGCATCAGGTAGGAATATTTAAAAGATGATTGACTAATTGCTGGAATTTGAGCATGGGCTAGCTTGAGAGATAAAAATTCCTAGCGGTCCCGATTTATGGATGCTCCCACATTGCTGTGAGTTTTACTCCAGGAGCCCCACCAAATTCCCGCTGTGAAGATCTGAGAAAAATCCACTCCTGTTTCTCCTGGCCAAGAGAAGAGGAAAGTAACCTTTTTGAGATAACCACAGGACATTCTGTTCTCTGTAACAAATACCTGCCTTAAAAGGAAACTATTTTACCAGTATAACCACTTGAGGGAAGGGAAATAGGCAACTTTGGCCCCCACTGGTCTTTCTGTCTTTCTTAAAGGGTGGCGGAGGGGTGGGGGGGTGGAGAGCTGAGAAGCACTTCTGAAGGTCACAGCCCAGGGGCACAGCTCACTCAAGACTGAGACCTAATCATAGGACCATAGAATGCTTCCCTTATTTTTTAAGACCCATGGAAGGGATTTTATTTTATTTTTTTAATGAATGCCATAATGCAATGAGTGTTTAGTAAGGTTTGCCAGGAAGTAGAACGTAGTAGACTAGAATTCAGAATGCTTCCCTTTTACCACATTCTAACACAGCACCAACTGGCCCACATTTTAACACAACACCAACTGCATAAAATTGCAGAATTTTCTGCATAAAACTGGGTATTATTTCTGAAAAGACCTAAAAGGCTCAGATCCTATTTAAGAAGAGTACTCTAAGGAAACATTAGAGAATTCCTAGT
>PVIY010034850.1:0-26873 GCA_004026745.1 Myrmecophaga tridactyla
TGAGTTTTAAGCTTACCAAATAGCTTTTATGTTTTACTCATCTGTGGTGCCATTATTAGTTCAGAAAATCCAATCAGTGTCATTTTTCATAAGGATAAAATGATTGTATTAAATGTCTTTGATTGTTAGAGAATACCATTGATTTAATAGCAGTTTTTTTAGGGTGGATGAGGGGAATTATATTAAGTGTTTATATTGATTTTAAGACTTCACATGATTTCAGAAGTAGCTATTTGCAGAAAAATGAGTATTTTTCTTCCCAGTTTAGTAATTAAATTGGTCAGTAGCTCAGTATTGTTCTGATACACAAGCTTCGATGAAATCAAATCAAATCAAATCAAATATTTTTACTTTGAATACAGGTAGACTTTTCATTTTTTTAAATATGTAGTCTTTGCAAAAGAAAAAGAAATATTCATATCTGCTTTCATGTTTTTGGCTAATTCTTTGAAATTGAAGTTATAAAGCATAATAGTACTGAGATGGCTAATGATTTATAAATCATTGATTGAGCTAATTTATTGTATTAATGGAACTAATTGATAAATTACTATTTTAGGTCAAATGAACATATTTCAACTTTGATTACAACAGATTTTTTTTTCTTTTTGAGGAAGTTATGATCAATCACCTTTACAAGAATGTGGGATATAGAATAAATTTATGTACCAATATCCAATTTAAGAGATTTTCAATCTGAATGGAAATATATATATATATATATATATATATATATATAATAAAAGGTGGTTGAAGTGATTTCAGATTAATGTAGTTTGAGTTTCAAAGGGGAGATAAATATTTTTGTTCTTTTGTTTCTTTCTATTGATGGACTATACGTATTTGCTTTATGAAATGTTCTGAAAGATTCATATTGAGTATTTGTGTACTCTGAAATACATCTTGGTGAAATTTCTTATGATTGATTAATACAGTTGGCGTAAAGTGTTTAGCATTGTAATTTGAGAAACTTCTGATAGTTCAGTCTATTGAAATTTAGTGTTTTTTAAAATGAGACCTATCTGAAGAAGAGAAACAATAATGCCCTGGCATGCTTTCTGAAACATTGTCAAATAATTTTAGAAAAATATAACGGTGAAGTTCCTTTGTTTTTATCACTATAGACCAATCATTTGAGAATTTAATTTAATGAAAAAAGCTATAACATGGTTACAACAGTCATTTAAATACATTGATTCATGGCATTTAAGAGAATAGAAGAATTAGAGAGTGGAGTAACATTATTCTATACCCTAGAAAATGTTATTAAAAACTTGGAAATAAATGACAATGTAGTTATAAGTGGTGTGATCATGGAAAGTATATTCTCCCTCTTAGCTCATTTATGGCTATTAGCCACATGGATCGATTAATTTTTTCATAAGTACAATTTCTTACCACTAGTCATTAATTCATTAAGCATTTGAGTATTTAACTACATATGAAGCGTTGTGATTCTAGACTATTTCTTCTTAGATATCATGCCAGTACACTTGCTTTATAGTAACTCTGACTAATAGGAGTAATTTCTTTCTATTTTATATTTACCAGTTAAGTACTACTGGGGAGCATGGTAGTGTCCTCAGTCAAGACTTGCTCCAAAGCCTGGAGTCTTAACCCATTCATATATCGAATTGCTATATTTTAAGAGTGAGAATTTGATGATGATAACCTCTAAGTTATTCATCTTAATTACCTAATTACCTAAGATGAAATTCTGAAAATTTAAATTAAAGGAACTACTGTATAACTTAGAACATGATATAATCATTACAATCACTTGTTCTGGTAATTTTTTTTATCGCATAGTTGTGTATTCATCACCATGATCATTTTTTTGAACATTTACATCTCTTCAGCAAAAGAAAGAAAAAAGAAAAAACTGCTCATACAATCTACTCAATTTATTTTATCCTTTGTTCCCCCTATTATTTGCTTATTTCTTATCCATATTTTTTACTCATCTGTCCATACTGATGATAAAAGGAACATCAGACAGAAGGTTTTCACAATCACATAGTCACATTGTGAAAGCTATATCATTATACAATCATCTTCAAGAAACATGGCTACTGGAACACAGCTGTACAGTTTCAGGCACTTCCCTCTAACCACTCAAGTACACCTGGTAATTTTTTAATAAAGATGGTTTGCTGTTGTAGAAAGACTTGTTCCATTGAGCCATGAAAATTCCTGGGTAGTACTTGAAGAATTAAATATAGTGAGTTGATATTTGGCATTGTTTCATTAAGTTAATGTTTTATTTATTATTAGATTATCATTAAGGATATTGTGCACTATATCACATACCCTTATGAGGATCCTCAAGAAAATATGCCCTCTGGACTTATTATTAGAGAGAGATATGCTTTTGAGAATTGGTTTTCTTTATTATATTAATACTTTGAATTTTATAAAGGATTGCATATAGGTCTCATTTCCCTCTTTGCTTTGGCATTTTTGAAACTGAGAAGTAAATTAGTAATCCATTTAGGACAAAACACTCAAGATTTCCATCTTTATTCTAAAGAGTGACTTTTTTTAACACATAATTTTCCTTTTGTTTCAATTTTCATTTCTGTTTATTTTTTCTTCTGTATGGTGTATTTCCAAAAACTGCCTCAATTCCTTATGTGAAAGAGATGGGATATACATAAATACAGATAGAACTCATGTATACATATTTTAAGTTTATAATACAATCTTTGACTAGACAATTGTGTATCGTGGAAAGTGCTTTGGAGCTTCAATTAGGAATATCTGGGCTTAGATCTTACCTCTGCTTCTTAGTTAAGTGACCTTGGGTTGATGCCCATGCATAAAATTAAGATAAAGATATCACTTCAGTATTTAAGTTAGGCGTTTTTGTGAAAGTGGTAATCTCATGTGGTGATCAGTAAGATTTTTCCTTTAGTTAATTACCTGTTAGGCTCTTGATAGATATCAAAACCTGATAGTAATTTTTAAAAAATTTTGGAGAAGTCTTCAAAATATTGAGAAATTTAAGAAAAGAGGCCTAAATAACCATTGTCATAAAAAATACTTGCATATATCAGTCATATGGACTAACTATAATATAAAAACTCAGTGAGCTACAGTCGAGAGCATGGTTTATGAGGTTGGGCTTATTGTAAAGGGTCCTAGATCGTAAGCCTTTACCGCAGTCACATATATTCAGAAGTTGTAACTGTTATGCCTAAATTCAGAGATTCTGAGCTGTTTGTGTATAACCTGGTCGTTCCCAGAAACTTCAGGTATTTATGTGACACCTGACTCAGAGTTAGAGCTTTGAAGCTATGAAAGTCAGAAGTACCCTATACAGGAACTGTTTAAAAAGTTGAAAAGGGGATCAGACTTTAGTTAGAGATATGAAGGGAGCTGATCTAGATAGGACTAAGGTAGAGCGAATACAGGGTTAAGGATATCATTCATATTTTAAAACCTCAACTTCTGTGTGAGAACAAAGGGAGAGATGTTTATTTGGTGCAAAATTTTTATTTCGGGTGGTGCATTAATTACCTAATTTAACTTAATATGGTCGGTTTAATTGAACATCATAAGTACATGCAATCTTGAATAGGGCATGAGATTTTGATTGGTTTGTCCAGGTTAGTGTGATGCCCCGATATATCCCAGAGTAATTTGGTCAGTATAATACAAAAGAAATTGTATACTTTTGTATCCCCTTTGGGAACTGGGGAGAAAGGAGAAAATATTCAACTTCCCCATTTGGAGAATTTCTCATATTCTCGCAAGCAGTGGGGACAACCAAATCAATAGGCCAAACCCTCGATCTTGCTAGGCTAAGCCTACTTAAAATTAGGCCTGGGCAGTGCAGTGGTGGCTCAGTGGCAAAATTTTTGCCTGCTGTGCCAAAGACCTGAGTTCGATTCCTAGAGTCTGCCCATGCCAAAAAAGAAAAAAAAAAGAAGGCCTGAGAGTCACCCCAGAGAATCTCTTTTGTTGCTCAGATGTGGCTTCTCTCTCTAAGCCAACTTGGCACATGAACTCACTACCCTCCCTCCTACGTGGGACATGACTCCTAGGGATGTACGTCTAGCTCCCTGGCAATGTGAGACAGAACTCCCAGGATGAGCTGAAATCCGACATCAAGAAATTGAGAAAGTCTTCTTGACCAAAAGTCAGTGGCTAAGAGATTTCAAACAGAGTCAAGAGGTATCCTGGAGGTTATTCTTATACATTATATAGATATCCTTTTTTAGCTTATGGTGTTTTGGAGTGACTGGAAAGGAAGTACCTGAAACCATTGAACTGTGTTCAAGTTGATTCTTGAAGACAATTGTATAAAGACATAACTTTTACAACGTGACTGTGTGATTGTGAAAACCTAATGTCTGATGCACCTTTTATCCAGGGTATGGACAGATGAGTAAAAAAAAAAATATGGATTAAAAAAATAAATAATAGGGGAGATAAGGGATAAAATAAATTGGGTAGATGGAAATAGTAGTGGTCAGTAGAGGGATATGCTGTGTATGAGTTTTTTCTTTTTTTATTTCATTTTCTGGAGTGATGCAAATGTTCCAAAGAATGATCATGCTAATGAATACACAACTATGTGATGATATTGTGAACCACTGATTGTACAACATGTATGGAATGTATGTGTGAAGATTTGTCAATAAAAAATATTAAAAAAACACTTGCGTATGGTTATAAAATTCTAATAGTATAGAAAAGTAGAAAATGAAAAGATTCAATATATACTTCTAATACTTCTTGTGATTGCTTTCAGAAAACTTTTATTGTATGTATTAATATGTATACTTCTCTTCCTGTTTAAAAAATTATACTACACATTTTCTTCTATAACACTTCATTATTGAATAATGGATGCTTTGGCTCTTTTCTTTTTTCCTCTAACAAACAATAACAGACACAAATTTCAAAAGCTTTCTATCAGAAAAATATATTTTCATGTATATCCTTTTTATCTTATCCTGCCCCAATTTTGATAAAACCAAGAAGCATATCCTTCTGTCCTTCTATATACAACACTTCACCTTCACTTTTTGTTTTTCCTCTAAATGGTGACCCTGTCTGCTGCTCTAGTTTCTGAGGCCATCAAATAGTTTAACAATGGAGGCAGAAATAAGAATAAACAACTAGACGAGATGCTATTAAAAGTTGGGCGGGCCACGGTGGCTCAGCAGGTAAGAACGCTTGCCTGCTGTGCTCGAGTACCCAGGTTCGATTCCTGGTGCCTGCCCATGTAAAAAATGTAAAACAAACAAACAAACAAAAAAAGCAAAAAAAAAAGTGTTAGATGCTGTATATTCAGTCATGATATTAGGGAATGCCTTGTGAGAAGTAACTGATGCTTCCTTTGAGTCAGGCTGTACAAAGGGACACTCGATTACAGGCCTCTTGGTGCTTACTGACATCAGGAAATTGTGGAAAGGTAGCGTCCATGTCAGACAGATATAGATTCCAAATGCAACACCACTAGTTTACATACTGTAGATCACTTTAAAACTTCAACTCTTTGGAGCCTTTGTTTTCTTATCTATAAATTTGAGATGATACCATATCTACTTTCACTGTTGAGAAGATTAAATAGACTGAGATAGTATACGTACATTAGCCAACAAGGATTTTGGGAAATAGCATCTATTCACAAATCTTAGCTTTCTCTCTTTTCTTGTTAACTTTCTAACTGCCCATTCTCTTCTCACTCTTCATAACCAGAGGGAACCTGGAGGGAAATAATTGCTGGAGTTTTGCTGGGTAGCAAATGCTGCTTTTAACTAAGCAGCCTGATGAGTGGGAGAAACAAATGATGTTTGTTTTACACATTTGAGAAGATCTAGTGAGCCTTTCACCTAATGGGAAAATTCCAGAAGACTCATTTTTAAATCTCTGGTGTTTGCATATTCTTTCAAAATTCTTATTTTATACATGGCTTTTAATACATTCACAAAGATAAATTCCATATATAATTTAATATAAATCTACATGGAGATTTTTGTTTTGATAATACTATTTTTAGCCATGATCAAGAAAGGTATTTTCAAATAGGAAACTTAGGATTTCCTGATTTTAGAGTAAAATTATATAAGTAAATATAGAAACCAGAACAGTTCTATGTCCTTTTCACCTTTACCTATTGGAATTTTTAGGATATTGCTAAAATAAAAGGCCTGAACCTGTCTATGCCTGGGGTTATAAGATAAGAATAATCATAGTTTGAATTGTTAATTATTTCCCTACATGAATTTTCAATGAAGATTGCCACAGTTCTCCTTCAAGTTGTGTTTCTGTGACACCCTTGTGTCTTTACTGATTATCAATTCTAGTCTTAGACCCCTTTCTGGTTTAGTGAAAACAACCAGAAAACCCTATCCTATTATAGGTTTGTTTTAGCCTATATTTCTTGCTTGATTTTATTTTTTGCTCCTAGCAACTTATCCACAATGGTTATTCCAGTCCATTAATTTGTTTTCTTGGGTATCTGTCCTTTTCAATGCCATGAATTCTCATTCTTAGTTAAATTCTGTTACTGTTTACTGGGAAATATTGAAATCATTAAGTATGAGCGATATCATATCATCTATTAAACATTTGCTTGCGAGTGACAGAAAACCCAACTCAACTTGCTTAAATAGTAAGGAATTTATTGCCTCATGACTGGTTTGGGTAGAGGTATAGTATAGGTTTTAGGTTTGATTCAACTGTTTCAGTAGTGTAGTTAGAGGTTTGGTTCTTTTTGACTCTGCTTAGCTTTCTGATATGTCGATTCTAATCTAAGTGTGGTTTCACCTGTGATTCAGAGATTATTGATAACTGTTCCTAACTACATGTTATGTGTGTGTTTCATTGCTCATTCTTTTTTATTGCTGAGTAATATTCCAATGTATTGATATATTTGTTTACCCATTCACTTATTAATAGACACCTGTTTTCAGTTTTTAACTGTTGCATATAAGCTGATATGAACATTCATAAACAATCTTTGAATGGACATATGCTTTCATATCTCTTGGGTAAATATTTAAAAGTGAGATGGCTGGGTGGTACGATAAATACATGTTTAACGGTGAGGAACTGCTGAAGAGTTTTACAGAGTGGTTGTGCCATTTCTCAATCCTACCACCAATGTATGAGAACTCCATTTACAGTCATCGTCAACAGGTAGTATTGTCAGACTTTTTACTTTTTGCCATCCTGGATGGGTTTGTAATGGCATGGTATTTGGGGTTTAATTTGGTTTTCCCTGATGACTGATGTTGAGTACCTCTTTGTGTGCATATCAATCATCCTATCTCCTTTTTTGTGAAGTTTCTCATTACAGTCTTTTTTTTAAAGTTGATTACTTGCTCCTTTATTCCCACTGCTAACTCTGTATCCTAGCCTCTTTGTTTTTGTGTGTAAATTGTAGCGTGTCCTTATACTTGTCAGATACCACCTCTCCCCCTTTTGGTTAACCTGTAAAACAATTCCAGGTAAATCAATCAGGTATTTACTCTGTTTTTCATTGATATTATTTTCTTGATTAAGAACTAAGTAAAGTTCTGTTATAGATTAAGTTGAGATCTGCTGTCTTAATATTTCTATATTTCCTTTCGTAATTCTTATTTTCCTTAGTTTCCACCTTTGTTTGCTCTTCTCCTTCCTGGAATACCGTTTCTTTCCTTCCTGCTAAAATAAATCCCACTTTATTCTCAAAGTTTCCCACTTGTTGTTAAGATCAAGTTTTTGCATAACCCATATTGTAGAGTATTTCACAGGTATTGTAATTTTGGCTTCTGTGGATTGTTTCCTCTTGAGGAAACAGTATGTTGTTTTTGTAAGGTTTTCAGTATAGAGGTAATGCTTCTTGGTTGATCATTCCTCTCTTCCTTTACTAAATTTGATTGTGGCACTTCTTGGAAGGCAGTACTTTTCTGTCAGTTTTTACTGAGTAATGTTGATCACGTCCAATGTATACAGTATACTTTTTGTAGCTATAAACTAATCATGCTATATTAATCTAAACTTTTGGAACTTGCCTTACTTTCCAGGAGCTTTGCATATCAAGTAATATTTTGAACGATGATACAGATATTGATATGGAACTTGCTACCTTATCACCTTGTTTTGATGGCAATATAACAAGTAATGATTTAAGAGAACTAAAATAGTAGTTTACCACTAATATCTGACATTGTCAGCACCTTTTATTTATTTTAGAAAGGCTACTAATTCAATAATAAACCAGTAAAAAAAAATAATGAACTTTTTTAAAATTAAAAGTACATACCAAGAAATCTCTCACCCTGTCTCCATTTTCTTCCTTGGTCCCTATGTGTAACCAGTGTTTCTTTATCTAAATAGGGGGAAAATAATATAGTCTTCCTTTCCTTCACAAAAGCAAGATGCATTTATAGAAAGGACAGCATGCTATTTACACAAAAGTTTGATTAGTATGTGCAGTTTACTTTTTTTATTTAATAGTTTCCTCATAGTTTAGTATGATCTCTCATTTTTTTTTTCACTTCTCTTCTGTAATCATGGTATAGCATTCTGTTGTTTGGGGGTAGCATAATTCATCCAGCCAGTACTCAATTGGTTGTGAGACACTTAGGTTATGGCTACCCTTGCTATTTGTGAATTGTGCTTTCAGTTGTACATGTATTAATTTGTATGGGTTTAAGTGTATTTTTAGGAGAGATTCCCAGGGTGGGAATGCTAGGTTAAAAGGTACAGGCATGTATGATTTTGGTAGAAGTTGTCAGATTCTTGGGTTTGTACAAATTTCTGTAGGTCTGTTTTGAAAGCCTTGCCAATGATGTTTTGCCCAACTATTAGATTTGTAGTACAAATCTTTATGTATGTACTTTTACAAAAAAATTTCTATAGGTATGTATTGAGAGCCTTGCCAATAGTGTGTTGCCACACTATTAGATTTTTGCTATTTTGTTAGGCAAGAAATGGTATGTGAGTTAGTTTTGATTTGCATTTCTCTCATTATGAGTGTGATTGGGCATCTTTTCATATGTTTAACAATCAGTTGGATTTCTTTTACTGTGACTGTTCATCCTTGGCCCATTTTTCTAATGATCTTTTTCCTCAATATTCGTAGACATTTTTTATATATTGGAGACATTAGCTCTTTGTCCGTGATAGAAGTTTTCAATAATTTTATCCAGTTTGTCATTTGCTTTATTGCCTATAGAACTTTTGCCATGTCAGTTTTTTTTTTTTTCTTAATTTCTACATATATCAATCTTTCCTTTTTCGGCTTCTGAATTTTGAATTATTGTTCAAAAGGCAGAGAAGTACACTTTTTGAGTAGAGTGGAATATCTTCAATAATAGAAGCAATGGCAGTATAAATCACAAAATTTGGTATGTAGTAGGGATGTTGGAGCATTGTCAGAACAGTAGTATGCAGGTGAAATTTCATAGAAAACCATCCAACGCCATTTCTACGTTTTTATAAATCAGAGGCCAATTTATATGTGAGGAAGGTGGGGACAGGGTTCCTGGCCCTTACTTTGGAATTTGCACCAATAAAAGGCACTTAATTTGATGAGCTCTTGGGAAGAAACATCTTTTTTCACTTTTCTATCAAAGAAGAATCAGAATAAGAATTTAAAAGTTGTGAGTATATCTCTAGTCATAGACACTTTAATAATTCTGTGTCTTGCAATGAAGTGATGTAGTAATTACATATTATGTAATTAAAGATTTTAAATGTAAGTACTGCTATATATTTGAACATACTACAACAGTAAGTATATACATGCCATAATGATAGAAAAAAGTAGTGGTAGTAGTAATACAGTAATTTTTTTACAAGCATCAACTAATATGGCAATATGAAAATGACTGTTATTAGCTATATTGTTGAATAAATACTCTTAGGACTCCCCTATTAGGTATAGCAGTTGGTAGTCATTTATTTCACTTTAAATATTTGGCAGCTAGGCATTAAACCTGTATTTTTCCTTTAAATGAATTTGTGTGATTATTTTGAAAATTAAAATCAGCACTATGAATTGTTAAAAGCTAATTAAAAATAATAGTGGAAAACAGCATTTTCCTTTATGATGATATGTTGAGGAAAATCAGGTTTGTAAAGGCTTATGGAATAACTTTGGCTGTTTTTTTAATTTTTAAAATTTGCGTTTTTATTTTTGACTAATATAGCAATTACATGTTTAGTAATGAATACTTTTACTAGTTGGAGCAAAATTGTGGGAAGTAGAAAACAGAGTTCAGCTTTCCCTCAAATTTAAATGTTTAAATGAAACTAAAGATTGTCAGAACATTTAAACTTCTGGCTTATAAATATTTCATTTGAAACATTTTCATGTTCAATAAACCTGTTAAAGAGAGTGAATTATTATAGTCTAATTCTTTTTTAGTTCTCCTTTATAAACAGGAGAGAAGAGACAAAAAAAAAAAAAATTGGATGTCTTCCAAGAGCCCTATGTGTGTGCATGAGAAGTTGTAATCACTTGATTCCAGTCCGAGTTTTATTGGATAGGCTTGTCTGGTGAGTTAAAATCCCTGTCCTCTCCCAGATGATAATTGGCTTGTTTTTCTCCCCTTTAAAATAGTAAGAATTTTTTATAGTTATCTCAGACCTGGTGACCTAGGTAGGCCACTTTAGCTCCATATGCTGCTGGCTTAAAGAAAGAATGAAATATGAAAAGACAATAACAAAGAAGGGCATAAAAGACAAGGTAAGGAAGAAGTAAAGCAAGAGGTAAAAGAAGAGAATATTGAGAATTTTAAAATGGTGAAATAAGTTCAAGATGGTAATAAGAGTGAAGTATTTAATGCTAAATCTTTCAAAGGAGAATCTTATCATCATCCTAGAAAATTTTTGAGGTAAAAGAATGGATTTTTTTTTCAAGAAAAAAATATCAGAATTGAGTAATTTCCTTATAATGTATAAGTGATAGTCAGGCCCAACTGATCACTTTGGGGCCGTAGGAAACAATTTCAGCTCATGTTTGATAAACTTTGTTTTAACTACACACATCTCAAATGAACATATATAAGAAAAATATTGTTGTTGAATTTTTTGTTAGTATCTAGCTTAGATTCTGGACTTGATTATCATAGTTTTCATAGTACAATTAGACATGCATTTAAAATTCTGTTGCTGAATTTGCAAAATATGGTTATCAAAATTCTCAAATATTTTTTTCTGAAATATAATTTTCTCAAATTAAAATAATGACTTTTAATTTGCTGATTTAACCAATTTAATATATACTATTGTTAGGGGTGTGTGTAACTTATTTTCAAAATTAATTTGCATTTATTTTAAAATAAAAGGTTTAAGGGTAATTAATTTAAATCTGATCAGAGAACATTAAAACCTTCACATTATTTCAAATGTCTTATAAAGTAAGTTCTGTTGGGAAATACTAAGTAATGCAAGAGTTGCTTAGTTTTTGCATTGCACTGCATAGTTAAAATTCATTAGATATAATCTCCCCCTTATGATAGTTGTTTGTCTAACCAAATTGGGAATGATTTCATCCCAGAAATGTGCTATTTAAATTCATTTATTTTTATTGTTTGTGTAATGTCACACTGATAATTTTCATATCCAGAGCAATTTTGAAGTACGTAATAATGTTTTTTTAAAAGTCTTGGTGGGGACTTTTTTTCTTTCTCTATCAATAATTTTGTCCATTTTACACCTAGAAAAATTGATTTCAAGAAATGTTGGTTATATAATTTTAATGCTATTACATGGAAGATAATTTTAAGCAGAATGGTGGCTTATTTAAAATATTTCTTTTGTAGTGTGCTTGTGTAGAATAAAACCTTTGGAAGGCAGTGCTCTATGTCCCCACCTTGTGTCTTTCTGGGAAGTAGACAAAAGTAAAATGTGCCAGCTGTGTCAAGTCAATCACATCAGTCATGGTTGTGTTTGGCCTTGATTTTGGGATGTGTTGTAATATATTTCTTAAACGAATATTGAATTTCCTCTGTTATTTTAATACTGTAAAAATTAAATGGGCTTTTAAATTATTAGTTGCAGTGATCATATCATGAATGGAAAAAATATAAGGTAAATAACTATTTTCATAAGCACCACTTGTTTGGCTTATAATTTTGAATGCATGGATGGGAATATTAAATATTTCACTATTCAAGAGCAGTCATATTGTGGTATCTTTTTCTTGAACGTTATTGATATAAGCACTCAAATTCTAAGTTTCTTGTGCCTGTATAATTGGGTTACTGTTTTTTTTTCTTCTGTTAGTGATTACATACAGTGCCAGAAAAGTTTAATTTAAAACAGTTTGGGTTAGAGAGAACCAAAATAATATTTCACATTTGAAAATATCATGTGCTAATACTAAAAGATACTAAGTTGTATTAGTTTTTAAAAGGATATTAAGTTGTATTAGTCTTTAAAGTTAATTATTTATCATTTTTGCCTCAAAATTACAGGGCATTTGTTCCTGTTGTTTATTGAGGAATATTTTTTCTTTATACATATTTTTTAACAGTTGGGTTATTTTGGATTTACTTAAAATCAGAGTCAAGATAATTGTAAGTATATTAAAACAGCATAGTGTAAGATATGTTATAGGAGGTCAGTAAATACTTTTTGGTTGTATATCTTACTGTCTGCATCAGTAATGCCAGTGTAAGGGTGAAAATCTGATGTGTAAGGCATGAATTACTGAATGTGCATTGTTCTTTCATTGAATGATATGCTGGGTATTTATTTCTCTTTACTAATATTTTAATAAATTAGTTGAAAATTATTAAGAATACAGGTAATTGTTACTGTGTACACGGATTGCCTTTTTTCCTCTTGTACTAGGAAACCTAATGTTCATTTGCTATGAAAGAAGAATGTTTATAGCCTTTTTAGCTACCTATCAGTGTATTATTTTATTGTATATTAAGGCATTGAGATGTCTTGTGAATGTTTTATGGAATCCATTTGGGGCAAGAAATGTATATTTGTTTTTATTATTTACTTAATCTAGTTAACTTTTTATTAGGACAAATGAGAATTCCGATAAAAACAATTATATCATAGGATTTATTTATTGTAGATAAATAGAATGTAAACTTTATATGCTTTTGTATTTAAATTGCTACACTTGTAAGGTGCACATACACTTACTATTCCATTTGATTGACAGTTGAAATTTTATATCAGTATTGAAACAGATATTAAGTAATATTGTCTTAAGATAGTATTTTAAAAATGACTTGAAGTATTCTTGTGCATATTGGTGCAATATTTTCATGGATTTGGACTATTAAAATGCTTGGAAATGTTTTCTGTGTTTAAGGTGGTTAGGCTTTCAGTGTAACATTTCTTTGTTTTAATACCAGAATACTTACAGTGTCTTCTTTGACAGATTATTAATTTGCAGAGAAGTTAGTATTATCATTGAGTGCTCCTTAATGAGATTTTTGGAAGTTATGACCAAGGTTTTGGAGATATGATTTTAACAAATCAGTGACTATAAATAACTGTTATTTTAAGGAAACTATCTCAACTTTATGTGCTTTTTTTTTTTTTTTAATGTTTTTATTACTATTTTTATTTCTTGGCATGGGTAGGCTCTGGGAATTGAACCCGGGTTTCCTGCATGGCTACATGAGAATTCTACCATGGAGCTATCCTTGGACCGCCCCAACTTTACATATTTTCAAAAACTCGAAAAATCAATATATTATATTGATATAACATAATATAGAAAAATATTAACATTCAGCAATGCCTCTATTCCACCTAATTAATACTAGTAAGGTTTGAGAGAGGCATATGCGGTACTAGACATTGAGACCATCTCGCACAATTTCCACTTGAATACTTTGAAATTTTTGTGAAGAATTTCAACTATGATTGATAAATGCACAAACAAGTAATTTTTAAAAAAGCTAAAGTAAGAAAACGAGATTGGCTTAGTGTTAAAACTGATGCAATATCTTATTAGTTCTTTAATAGTTTAATAATTTGGTGTAAATTAATGATTACTTATCTTAAAATCAATGGTATAATTTCTAATATATACCATTTATTTTAAGATCTGCTTTCATATCTTTTATCTAATTAATGACTTCTTTTTTGTATTTAGAACTCTATATTGTTTAAAAATGACTACTTGATTGAAAAGGCTAAAACTGTATTGAATCAAATTTGCCCAATAATAAATAGCCATCATTGAACACAGAAAATAACTTTTGACTTCTGGATTTTAAAATGCCTCTCATATTTTTCTTTTGATATTTTAATGTTAAAATTTTTATAGTTCCTAGTAACTGGTAGTATCATTAATATCCTTAGACTTCTTGTGTGTTTGCCATAAAAAGGGTTTTGTACCATACTAGTACTTATGTTTTGAAAGATACAATTTTATAGTCCTGTATTAAGTGTCTTTTAAATTTAATTTATAATCTAGAACATAAGTAATTGTTACAGGAATTTATTTCATGAGAAATTAGAATTAAAAATTGATATCACCATACAAAAGTGGTTTATATTTCAAATATAATTCTTCGATTGTTGGGATCTTAAAAACAAAGTATTTTAATAATAGTATGTTTCCAGTTGTTTCTCTTTTAAAATTTTTAGAAGGCCAGTTAAGCAAAGATGTGTTTTGCTAAGAGTCTTGAATTTTCTTAGGGGTGAGTTCATAATATATTAATTTTATGACTCTTAATAACTCAAGGTCAGAATAGATCTGTTTGGGCCTCTTTCAGAGAGTTTCGTTAGAAGACTATTCTTAAATAGATATCTTGAGACTGCCTCATCAGTAAGGTGTGCGTGCTCATAGGACAGCATTGTAGTCAGGCTCCTGTTATATTTTGTGTCCATTTTGGGACCTAAAAAAATTAAGACTATTTATTTGTAGGGCTCATTCTGTATATCAAAGATAAATTGTCCCTAGTATTATCAATTCTGAAGTAATTTATAGATTTAGAGTATATTAACTTGGTTTTAATTATTCTATATATTTAAAAATATTTGGAAACATTGAATTTATATTTTAATTCAATCACTAAATGATGTAGGTTAGCATAATTTAGCATATTTTTCTAGGAGACTACTTATGGTGCTTAGGTTATATAAGCATATGGCTGATTCTTTGTTGTCTAAAGGATATTTTCTGTTTTTGATAAGGTTAGCATTTTTTTTGTGCTAACCTTAGAAATAAAAGAAATAGAAATAAAACCTAAGGAAATAAAAGTTCTTTTGGTTAAATATAGTGAAGAAAAAATATTACCATATCTAGTTATAATTTTGATAGTTTGGGAGTAATTTGTAGTGTATTATTTCAGGGAATAGGTATAAGAAAAATATTTTGAAATTTAATGGATTTATTTTAAAATAACTCATTTACTGCAGTATTACTAAAATTATACATACATTGCATAGCTTTACCTCACCATTCAGAATGAGAAAATCTTCCTGACCTTATTAAGATAATTCTGAGTTTTAATAAAAATCCAGAAAAAAGAAACTCGGAAAAGTTTGGCTGAATCTGATTTCCTTTCCATCTTCTTTAGATCTTATAGATCTAAGCAGATTCTAAGAGATAAATGAGAATTCCTTTCTGCATGTGTGTTTTTTATATTTTTACATGAATAATAAAGTGATTTAATTGATATGTTGCTTTCTAATGAGCTGCATTTTTGCAACCTGGTTAATTTATCAATTCTAAAAATAGTTAATCCATCATCTTGATTGATTTTTAGGGATAATTCTCATAGTGAACATAATGATATATTACATGGCATTTATCTTTATTGTTCCTAAAACTTTAAATAACAATGGGAAAATTTTTTAAAATGTGAAAATTAGAAAATAAATGATATTAAATTTACTATTACACTAAGTTAAAAAAACTTACCAATTAAATTGTCATTGAGTTACCTGTCTTACCTGTTGTGCAAAGATCAAAACAAAATTTTGACATTTGCACGATTTGAAAGCACTTTATAAAGTATAAAATGTACAAATTCATACAAATATAGAATAATACTATTATTTATTTGGCAATGACTTTCTTTCCTGATTGCAAAATAATGAAATGACTTAAACAAATGTCATTATTCTTGCAAATATTAATTTTAGTAATTTTGAATGTTCATTTTTATTCTGTTCTTTTTTTTTATTAGCCTCATTTCTAGAAGTATAACAGGTCATTTAACTTTTGAATACTGTGCTAATATGAATTAAATTTGTAATATGGTAGAACAGATATTAAGGATAAGAACAAAATTGAAGATTTAAGTATGTAATACCAGTATGGTATTTGGAACACAACATATGCCAACCATATGAACGGAATGTTAACTTATAAATTATTTTCCTTATTGTACTTATTTTCTGAATTAACTTATGGTCTAATCATAGCAATTTGGTATTACTGGCTATATTATTTTTTGCTTATAAATCGAGTTTCTAAATATAATTTTTAAAATTTGTGATTATGTCATTTTAATATTGGCAGACAATACAAAGATCATTGTTATTTTTAAGAGTGCATTTGAGTTGGTAGATTATTTTTCTTTTAGCACAATTTAGAAGAAAATATATTCAGAAGAATGTGAAAAAATGTTGGCATTTAAGGCTGGTTGATTACTTATTAAATATTGGTGGTATTAAAGAAAATATTTTAAATATGGCCTTTCTTGCTAGCGTTTTAATTTTTAAATTTTGTTTTATTTCAAAATAATGTCAGAGTATCACAAAAGTAGAACAAAGAACTCCTTTATACCTTTCATCCACATTTACTAATTTTTAACATTTTCCCATTGAATATGGTATTTCTCTTTATTCCCTATTTTGATTGTGAAAGTGTTCATTTTTCATTATTATAATTATTAATATTGCTAAGAATTTTATTTTCAGATGTTACTGTCAGGTTCTCCTCCACCCGAGCTATAGAAACCTTTTATTAAATAATAAAATTAAGAGAATATTCTATTAGATGCTCAAAATGTATTTTAGATTGGCTTTGGGATTAAGGCTAATAAACATTAAATGGCTACCATGTACAGAGTTGTAATGATGATATTTACTTTCTTATAAATAGTGTTCAGCGTATGTGAGGTTGATGAGTTTAGTAACCCTTACTAGTAGATGGAAGAATAATAGAAATACAATAGTATAAATATTATATAAATAATTATGCAACAATATCTAAACCTGGTAACTGACCTATGATTTAATCCTTTTCTTACGATCCAACTGTTACTGAAATGAGTAGAATAGTTTTTAGTATAGCTACTAAGTGCATATTTTGCAGTTTCTGGCTTGCTATAAATGACGCTAGAACTGGGTCTGTCTGTTTTAATTCTTTCCTCACCAGGAAAGTGGCAGACTTCTATGTGGCAGGAGGTAGAATCTAAATTAAATGGTCACAAGTTCTGCATTTTGAAGATACTACGCCTGTTCTTTTAAAATTGTGAAATATCTGCTCCCACAGGATATGTATACAGTCCAGGTGTCCAAGGCTGGAAGTAAACGTGAGTGGTAGGTAGGATTTCAGAGAGATTGACATCCTAGGTGCTTGTCTGAATAGAAGTGCCTATATTTAGATACATAGTTTGGAGCAATATTGTTGGAAGAATCATTCATTAGGTAGAAAGTTGAACTAGTTGAATTCTTCTTTCTTACATGTTGGAATCGACTAATTTATGCATCAGCTATTCCTATAATTTTCCTATCAGTGGATAAGAAGTGAAGAAGAACCAAAAGTGGAAGTTGAAAGGAAGTATAAAAATAGTATGATAGGACAGTTAGATCTGAAGTAACTGAGATTTGGCTATATGTGGAATGTTTTCCCTCATTTAAAAATATGATGGAAATTATAACTAGAGTTTAATTGACTAAATTTAAATTTGAGTTTTATTTCACATGAGTAACTTGGGTCTGACCTTAGAGCAGGAAGTCAAAAGTTTCTGCCATTAGCCTGTTATGGCGAGATGGTATTAGAATAGGTCTTAACCTCTGACATAACAGTGTACTGTCTTAAAAACTGTTGATTGATGCATTTTAATTACCGGGGATAGACAATATAAAATGCACTTCTGAATATGCTATATAGAATCATTACATTGACCTGCAGATAGTAATGGAGTAAGACTCATCCCTTTATATTTCTTCAGAGTAGTGAAAATTTTGCATTATGGGCTTCTGAGGATAGAAAAAAATTCTCTATATTATTACTTGTACATATGAAGTAATAAATTCAGAATTAGAATAGCAAGCTTTTTCCTTAAGTTTTAAGGGGACCTTCAACTGAGATTTGGGTTTCAGAAAGTTAGTTTTTTGCTCATAATTTGGCATTTGGGCAGTGTCATAACATGTGTGACTGCGTAAATAGAAGATATGTGTGAAATTACTCTCATTCCATTGTTGTGGCTGCCTTCCAGGAAAGGCTTGGACTGCTACAACCAGGCAATCTGCTACTAAGGATATGTAAGTTTAGAAAAAAAAGTTCTTTTTTTTTTTTTTACTAGATATAAGAAGAAAGGAAATTGCTTTTCTAAATAAAAATGTTGCTATACAACTCTGGTTGTATCAGCAGTATAGGTAGTTCATGATATACAAATGAGCTGTGTTTTATGAGTTTTTATTTTTAATGTGGGTTTTTTTTTTGAGGGGTGAGACTAAGAGCACTTTCTCTTTCTAGGAGTATTTTATGTAATGGGCGCCTAATCTTTTCTACAATGGCCTTTTACATGAACTGCACATGCTGATGGTATTATAAGACCTAGTCATCCTTTATAACAATATATTATAGAAAGATGTCTTCAGAGCACCAGCTTATAATATCCACAGGATGCATTTCTGTGTTCTGATGGTGCTTCCAATGACATGGGCAGGGACTCCTGCAATGTGCTAGTTGGAGACATTGGGTGGGGAAAGGGGGTCTAGAAGTTAAATGGGCTAATTCGAACTCTTTTGTAAACACCTAGAAAAGCACTCTGTTATTTCCTGAAACACTGGGCCTTTATCTACCTTTTTCTCTTCCATAGGTTCATTATTAACCTACCCTTTTGTGTTTAGGATTTCTTTCCTTTTCAACTGACTAATACACAAAATGCTTTGCAGCATTTCTTTCTCTTTTCTATCATTAAAGCAAGTCTTCTCTTTTAGGGTTTTCAAAGGGTTTCATGCAAAATAGCAAATGAGGATTCTGAGAAGGAATAATACTCCTAAGGAAGGCTCAGTCCAAAAAAAGATACCAGCGGTGGATACCAGCTGAAAGACATTTTATCTATATTTGGAAGAACACTCAAGCTTCCTTGGGGGCATGTTTAGGGTTTTTAAGCAAGAGGAGAATTAGTGATTAAAAAGTAGGTGAGGAAAGGCTCGCTAACCTGACTTTCTTCTCGGGGAACTGAAGATAGAACACAGTAATTTCAGTAGTGCTTACCTTGTTCTCATTCTCTTTTCTCCTTTAGCCCCAAATTTTGTTTGTGTTTACCTGGTTCTGAATTGTTCCCTGTTAGAAGCCAAGAATAGCAAAGCTGCAGTTACTGCAGGTTTGCAGCAGTTTGAGAAGTAATGTTGAGAGGAAAAGAGTGTAAGTCCCAAATGGCAGCAGCAGAGAGTAAAGGAGATTTATCTGTGGACTTTCAGCCTGAGTTAGAGATTCCCAGTTGACCATGTTTAATAATTTTTTTGATATATATTCACATACCATGTAATCATCCAAAGTGTACAATCAATATTTCACAATATCATCACAAATGACTTTTTTATGAAAAATAACATAGATACAATAAAGCAATAAATTTCAAAGCACATCACAACAATTAGTTGTAGAACAGATTTCAAAGTTTGGTATGGGTTACAATTCTACAATTTTAAGTTTTTACTTTTAGCTGCTGTAGGATACTGGAGACTAAAAAGAAATATCAATATTATGATTCAGCAGTCGTACTCGTCTGTTAAACCCTACCTCTTCTGTAATTCCACCATCACCTTTGATCTTTTTCTCACTCTTTAGGGGTATTTGGGCTGTGCCCATTCTAACTTTTGCATGTTGGAAAGGGCTGTCGTTAATGTGGAATATGGGGATGGAAATAGTTGATGTTCAGGAGAGGCCGGCCCCTCTGCATTTCAGTACTTAATCTGGTCCAGGACCCATTTGGAGGTTGTAGGTTTCCAGAAAGTTACTTTAGTGCATGAAACTTTTGTAGAATTTTATACAACGCCCTAGGTGTTCTTTAGGATTGCCAGCTAGCAATTTTTGTGTAGAACATGTGTAAGTAAGGGGTACTTGCAAGTTACATATTGCCTTTTGTTTAAAACAAAAGAAGCAAACCCAGACTATGATGCTTAAATAATTGTGTGCTGGTTGCCTCATATGGCAGTGGGACAATAACATTGATCAAGTTGTAATTCCATAATTTATTAATTTTTAAATGTCTCTCCATTAGTTTTTTGAAACAATTTTGAAAATATCTCAAAATTCTAATGGAAAATAATTGTAAATATCTTGCTAGAATATTTCAAATTACATATGTTGTATCCGTAGTTATGTTATCTGTTGAAGCTACTCAGTTTAAGTGGGCAGTTTCTGACATAATTAGACATTTTGGGATATAGATATGAGCGTAAAAGGATCATTCAGTGGAAATAGAGTAGGTTCATTTGGGGTAGAGCATTTTTTTTAAAAAATGGTCTCCTGGAGCAAAACAGCATTTTCATTTTGTAATAGAAGTTTGGGTAGAAAAGAAAGAAACTGTTACTGGCTAGTCATACTTTAAGGGTCAGGATAAGTGGATAATGTGATGATAAGTGCTTTTTTCTAACCCTCACTGTCCTTTTGCAGCTATTGAAGAAGGTAGTCCACCCAGAGATACTACATAATTCCTGACACTGTGGTCTTGTGTAGGAAATCCTACACCAGAAAATCCTAGTGATGCTTAGGAATAATTCTCAACATGCTTATTGAAGATAGCTCTTAATGCACAGAAATTCACCTGCCTTAAAAGAAAAGAAAAAACTTTAAGCACTTAATTTGTATAATAATACTTTGCATTTAGATAGAAACATTCAGCATTAGAAAAACTTTTTAGGGACTTTTAGCCATTTATCATATTTATTCTAAATAGAATAGTTTTCATTTGAAGTATTAGACATAGACTATTGTTGTCTCCAGCAGATGAGAGCTGGAGGATCATTTTCTTTCTTTATTTTGCTTTTTTATATTACAAAATCAATACATCCTCACTGACAAAACCTTGGAAAACACATCAAAGCACAAATGGCAGACATCTCAAACTACCCATAATCCACTACCCAGAGATAGTCAATCCTGTTTATACTTGACTGTGAATGAATGCTCTTTATTTTTATAGGTAAATATAATTTGTGTTTTATTAAAAAATGATATGCTTTATATATGGTTTCACGTAATACTATAGTTTGAATATTTTCACATGACTAGAAATAATCCAACAGAATTTAGTTCTTCATGGCTGGTAGGTACATAACATGGTTTATTTTTTATTTCAATTGTTTCCATTTTTTGCTATTTATGTTACATTTCAATAACCTTTCTACATAAATCTTGGTGGGCATTTTGATTGTTCCTTTTCCTTATAAAAGATGAAAATAGCTGCTTTTTTCTGACTGTAAAAGTAATACATGTTGATTGGAAGTTAGAGTGTACAGAAAGGTATTTTTTAAAGTGTAAATTTTCAGAGTTCTTCCCATTGCAAAATATTTTAACAATTTGTTTCCATTTCAGACTTGTTAATTCATGTAAGCACAGATATAAATGTCCTTATTTTAATATAAAATTTAATATAAAAGCTCTCATATTGTTATTTTTTATTATGCTTTTTGAAACTACCTCATGCATTATTCTATGTCAGTATATATAGATTTATACTGTCTTCAAAAGCTACTTTGTATTCTCCTATATTGATATGCTGTAATTTAATCTATTTAACCTAATACTTAATTGTTATACTTTTATGTTTCTGTTATTTCAGTTTTATGAACATCCTTGTAATAATTTCCTTTTTCCAGTTTTTTTTTTTTCACTCTTGAACTTATTTCCTGGTAATTAATTTAAGAAATGAAATTTTTAAGTCACAGGGTCTTTGTAAAATTTGCTTCCTATTGGCACATTATCCTTCAGGATGAATAGTTGTGTCAATTTTTACTGTCAGCCACAGTGTATATAAGTGCCTTTTTCCCTGTGTCTCTGTTAAACAGCATGTTATCCATCTTTTCATTTTTTTTAATCAGTGAATGAACACTTATTTTTTTTAATTGATGTTACCTAATTTATTTATTTTTCAAGTGAAAATAGTTTTCTTATCCATTAAAGGCAAAAGATGGAGGAATTGAGGGCAAAACTCAGTTTTCTTCTGAGTATTAGCTTGAAAGTGCACACTGCTCATTTAGATTCTTTTAGTAGGTTAAGCATTTTTGTAGAATAATGGTGCCAATAAGGGAGGTTGTCCTCTGCAAATAGAGTAATATTTCTATCAAATTTCCATGAAGCCAAACTTGTTTTAACTGCTGAATATGCTAGCAGGAATCAGGTTAGATAGTTTGGCGGAACAGACCTGCTTGAATTCCTGTCCCACCACCTACTAGCTGTGCTATCTTGGGAATATCACTTCACTTCTTTAAACCTCAGTTTTTCTAATCTGAAAAATGGGAAAAATATTTCCTCATAGAATTGTTCCAATGAGATAAAATATGTACTATGCTTAGCACAGTGCTTGTGTATTCTAGGTACTCAAGAAATGAAATTCACTATTACTTATTATTGTCATTATTTTACTTTTAGTCTTACTAATACTGTCATTATTATTTTTACTATTAATTGGTAATAAAATAATATACTTTTTCATTCCTAATTTTGGTTGATAAAAAGTAAAGAAGAAAAAAGAGAACAAAAGAGTGAAAAGCAATAGTAGGAATTTCCATAGCCTGGGAGATGGTGTGAAAATGGGACAAAGCTGTGGTTTCTATAAATTTATAGGAACAACCAGAACAAAAACTGAATTGATAAGGCAGTATTCATTGATCCCTTGATATGTGCATATTTATTACTACATCCCCCTTGCATTCTACTTAAATGAAAGTGAAATTGTAAACCATACATACCCATAAGTAACAACATATCCCAAAAGGATCAAAATTTATTACAATGAAGATATCTCTGTGGACCAAGATTAAAAGTAACTTGCTATGCAGGATATTTTGTCTAACAGAAGCTGCTGTCATCACCATATCAGCAATGTGCCATCATGCAAAGATTATCTATAAACAAATGGAAATATATTTGTCAAACGGAGCCAGAGGTGGACATGGTATATAATAAAACAGGATTTTACGTATACTACAAAAGAGGTAACACCCTAGACTAGGTAACTTAAAGTCACTCATTAAATCTGAAGTTTTTTCAAGAGGATGACCTTCTAAAATATCTTGTTAAAGGGAATATATTAAGATAATTTAGTCTTTTCTTAGTGACCCAAACTTATCACTATAAATACTAATAACATTCTGTATTATATGTTGTGATATGCTCAGGAACAAATGGAAGGTATAGGGTACTTGACCTGATAATATATGGCCCCCGACTATCACTTTTTGGGTTTTTTGATGATACCTAACAGCAGTGTATCCCATAAAAAAGTAAAAATATAAGAACCAGTGAATGAGGGAGATGGAGGGGGCATAGTCATTAAGGTAAATGAACACATTTAATGGTGTGGAATAATGATTAATGTCTGTTATTTAGAAGTACCTTTGATTTTCTATATACTCAGGAGTGATAATTAGAGGAGAGATTATAAACGGCTCAAGTTCCTTTCATACTAGGCCTTCAAATTTTATTCAACTTAAAGTACCATGACTGGTAATCCACGGACACCATGATGAGAAATGGCGGTCTTATTTCTTATGTTGAGAAACCACACAGTGGAAAGACCTTGCCACTTAAAAGAAGAGTTGAACTGGATAATGTGTTCCAAGATTGGTAATAATAGTAGCACTCTTCTAAATATTTTACATACTACTTTAATTCTCATACCATCCCTATGAAGAAGGTGATGTGATTATCTCTATTTTCTAGGTGAGGAAACTGAAGTACAGAGATATGACAGCTTGTCAATTTCAGGGCGGTATGGTATCAAAATTGTCGCTCTTAATCACTACTCAGTACTACCTCTATTATAGCAAGTTTTTGAGCTCAATTTTAGACCAAAGGGTAGTACATGTTGCTCTTGGGAGGCCTACATCTTTAGTAATTTATATCAAATGCATAACCATCAGTGTTTCTCTTTCATTTCACATTAGAAATGAAATCTTTAGGATCTTTTTCCTTCGTACATCAAAATGCTCACAGAATAACAACCATCTATATATATGTTTCAAGAAAATATATAAAAATTTACCCTCAAAGTGGAAAAAAAAATACCCTAAAGCACAAATTCATGTATCCTCCAGTCTGTGCAAATAATTATGGGTAGGATTTTAAAAATCCAAATGTAACTGCCCTTGGATATTAGAATTGGCTCAGAGTACTACTACATCAGTACCCTAGATCAGTATTATCCTTCAAGTCATGACTTTAGTATTAGGTTTTGATAAAAATTTATTGGACCCAAACTGACATTTGTGTCTTAAAAGAATAGAAACTATTAGGATTTATCACACAGAGTAAAGATAAAGAGTGTTTTATGAAATTTTGGTTTCAGAGCAGGTGAATACCTGAATTTTTTCTTCTGTGACGTTTGCTCAAAACAGTTTGAAAAGGACTACCTAACAATTACTTCAACTATGACAGTAGCTACTGTCTGTAGCTGACACTGCTGAATAATTCTTTAGCTTAATCTTCTTTTTAGCTATAAATCTTTATTTTCAGTTCAAACAGAGTATGCCTAAAACTGAATTGGACTGAACTCATAATATTACTTATCCCCTTCTCGTAGTTTGTTTTCGTTGTGTGTTCCCATTTTCAGTAAAACCTTTAAGTGACTTTTCTTCTTATGCACGGTAGAAATCCCACTCTCCTTACAGTGGTTGGCAATGCCCTTCTTGGCCTGACTTCTGTTTAGCAAACCTCACTCCTACTATGCCCTTATAAGTGCACTCTGTCTTAGCTGAATCCACGTATGGTTTTCTGAACATGTCACACTCACTTCTTCCTGCTCAAAATTCTCTTTCCCTTTTTTTTCCTACTGAGGTCACTTTTAAGAATTCTTGATTTATGATAACTTTATGAAGTAGTTCTTATTATTGCCCCATTTTTCTGAGGAGGAAATAGAAGGTTAGAAAGTTTAGCTTTCCAAGAACTGTTCATATTTCCTCTCTTAGGAATTAGAAATTGAGGACTGAATCAATTTTTGATAGAAAAGTTTCATGATACATGTATAATAGAGAATCAGTTACTAATGGAAAAGTTTTATTGTAGACCTCTTATAGGAAAGGATCAGGATGCAGTCCCTTTTCCCACAGGGGAGTAAAATAAAAACTCTTATAGAGCATAAACAAGGCTAATATAAGAGGAAACAGAAAAGGGACATTGATTGGTTGTGTGAAACACCAAGGGAGGTTATGAGCTTTCTTGGTGTCCAGGCTTTTTCATTCCTGTGTTGATAATTGTGAGAGAATCCCTTTCTCTGGAGTACATTTGAGTTGATTTTTATTCCTGACAACCCAAAGGTCAAAACTAAGGTAGACATGTGTATTTGCTTCTTTAACTAAACTTAGTTTCAATTAAATGGAGGAAATCTTGACTGAAAAGTGATTATATTCCACAGGTTTTATTTATGAATTTGACTTGAATTCAGAAAATGGTTTTCCATGAAAATAATTGTAAATAATTACGTACCTTGGTTAACTTATAGATGTTGAATTAGCCTATCAGGTTGAAGTACTGAATATTATAATGAAATAAAAATAGACAACTCTATTGAAATACTATTGCTAAAGTAAAATCAATAGTTTTAATTAAGATTAAATAACTTATCTGGAATGCTGGTACTTGAAAACAGATTTAATTAAAAAGGCATAAGTTTGATGCAGAGTTTCATAGAGATTCTGTCACTATGAAGGGCTATAGAGTTTGATGACATTTTCAAAATTATGCTTCAAATTTATTTAAAACAACCATATCAAAAGTGACTAGCGGGTTTGTTTCCCAGAGCCTGTCCATGCAAAAAAAAAAGAAAAGAAAAAAGAAGTGATTAGCCATCCATGATAGGTTTTTTGTTTTGGATTTAAAGTTGTAAAATTAAAAGGGATAGGAATACATATCGTCGGGCTATGAAAGATAGAGAATGAAGAAGGAACCTCTTCCCCAACTCCCATTAAATGCAGTAATTTGAGGGACCAAATTTATTCCAGTTCAGTGTTTCTCAGATCTTGGGTCTGTGAACTACTCCCTGTACACTCTTAAAATTTATTCATTACTCCCGAAGCTTTTGTATATGTTATAACTATTGATATTTTTCATATTTGAAATAAAAAATGAGAAATTGGGAATATACAAGCATACATTCCATTTATCATTAGAATGATGATGTTATCAGAAGTCATGTAGTCTCTGGAAAACTCTGCAGTATATTAAGAGAATGAGAGTGGAAAAGGCAAATACGGTGTTAGTATTATTTTAAAATAGTTTTGACCTTGCAGATCCCCTGCAATAGTGGTGTTGGTGTAGGGAGCAGCAGGAAGGTTGGTCCTTGGAATAAACTTTGAAAACTGCTGTGGTTAAAATACTTCTTTGAAACTCTTTATTTTAAATATATGAAGCCTTTTGTTGAAGTAATAAGTATACTTTTGAGCGGATATTTTTATTTGGTATTCCAACAAGCTCATTCCTCTTCAATTCAGAATTATTTTCCATAGTGAAAGAAAACAATTTGACTTTTTTTTTTTTT
>PVIY010034851.1:0-26805 GCA_004026745.1 Myrmecophaga tridactyla
GTAAACTTCTGGTCATGAAAAAATACCATAAAAAGTTCTTCTTTAAATCATACATTCAATATATACATGCTTTTTATATGGAATGCAGGTCATAATTTAATTATGTTTTTAAAAAGCCATGAACTCTGTTACAAGGATCTCCAACGCTCAAGCCCTCTGAAACATTAAGAGGTGGGGGGTGAGCCCAGAAGTCCGGTCCTCTGTTTGCAGCCATTTCGTGGGCCGTGCAGACCACTGGCTCACAGTAACCTCCTTGCGGACTGTAGGATTTACGGAGATCGTCAACGGAAGAGGTTGACTCCCTGCTCTGGGCTTCCCCGTCACAGGCATACCCTGCAGAGACCTCTGGGTGCCCAGAGAACAGGGAAGCCTATGGGGGGTGGGGAGGGAAAAGAAGAAATCAGTTGCAGAAATCCGGTGTGCCCGGGTCTCATTCAACAAACAGAAGGAATGGAAAGCAATACGCACCCTTGTTTATCATAAAGGATACCGTTGTATTCTTCACAAAACCTAACAGCTACTATACCACGTTTGAAGTGGGACACACACAGACCACAACTCATACACTCTCACAAAAGGATCCAAACTTGCAAAAGGGAAAAATGGAACAAAGAGTAGGAATGTGTCAAAGGGAAAAAGAGAGAGAAATATGGGATTCGGTTGTAAAGGAGATGAATGGAAAACAGGTGCAAATTTTATCTGAGCAATTGTACATAAATCTTCTGATGTTTTTAAATGGGGTGACTTACAATAAAAATCATGCTTCAAGAAGATGGAAAAACAAATATTTTCCCTTCAAGAAGGTAATCAGGAGCTACAAAATTAAAGGGCTTGAAGACACCAATGATACTTAAGTATTCTTTCTAAAAAGGAACTTCTGGAAAATGCATTGTTACACATGTTTGGAGGAAAATATGAGCTGGCAGAATGGTATAATGGAAAAGGAATCTGAGACAGGAAACAGGAGCCCTGGTTGCTAGTTACGTACACTCAGGAAGAGTCTGCATGAGTTGGGAATCCAACAGCTGCGATTCCCAGCTCCGCCACTCACTAGCTGTATAACCTACAATGGGATTGAGCCTCAGTTTCCTGATCTTCAGAACAGAAATATAAGAATGGCTACGTCAAAGGCTAGCTGTGAAGAGTAGATGAGTATCTAGAAGCTGCTAGCATCCAATAGTGCACAACAAATGCTACGCTCGAGCCTTAGTTTCCCAGCTATGCCATACAAGAAGTAAATGAGCTCTAATGTCACCAGCTCTAGAACTTAGTTTCTCTACTATGGTAGGCAGAATAATGCCTGCCCCCACCTCCAAATGTCCACAGTTTGATCCCAGGAGTCTTACCTGTATTTATCTAACACATAAAGATGAATGTGTTATGTTATATGGTAAAGGGAACTAAGGCTGCTAATCAGCTGACCTTAAAATAAAATAGGCGATCATTCTGGATTATCCCGGTGAGCTCAATGCAATCACAACAGTCCTTAAAAGTGGAAGAAGGAGAGCGAGCCGATGAGGCGGCAGTGTGAGAAAGATCCGGCTTTGAAGATGAAGGAACAGGGGCCTGAGACAAAGAGTGTGGGCAGCGTCTAGAAGCTGGAAAGGGCAAGGACATAAGCTCTCTCCTAGAGTCTCCAGAAAGGAATGTAGCCCTGATGACACCTTGAATCCAGCGAGGCTCTTTTCAGACTTCTGAACAACTGAGAAATAGTAAATATGTGTTGTTGTAAGCCACTAAGTTTGCTGTATTCTGTTATAGCAGTCACAGAAGAGTAAAACAGATTTTGAGACCTAGAAGTGGGGTACTGTTGTAAGAAATACCTAAAAATATGGAAATGGCTTTGGAACTAGGAATGGGCAGGCTAAAAGAATTTTGAGGTATATGACAGAAGAAGCCTGGATTGCTCTGAAAAGACTGTTAGAAGAATTACAGATGTTAAAAACACTGCTAATTAAGCCTATCTATGCCTAAGGGTCACCCTCAAAGGAAACACATGTAGTGTTAGAGAACATTGAAATCACTCTCAACAGATTTTTGGTAGAAACATGAAAGTTAAGAGCGCAAAAGGAAATGAGGAGCATGCTATCGGAAACTGGAAGAAAGGGAATCCTTGTATATAGTGCAGAAAACTTGGCAGAATTGCGCCCTGCAGTTATGTGGGAAGCAGAACTTGGAAATGATGAAATTGGACATTTAGTTGAGGAGATTTTCGAGTATTGAAGGTGCAACTTGGTTTCTCCTTGCTGCTTATAATAAAATGCAAGAGGAAAACGACAGACTGAGGAAAGAACTGCTAAACAGAAAAGAAACAGGACTTGATGATTTTGGAAACTCAGCCTCTCCAGATTGTAAAAGACACTAAACTTAAAAGATACACTGTCAGGAAAGCATGCTCTAGAGAAAAAACAGAGGGTATGCTGTACAACAGTTTGCCAATACTTCAGAAACATCATAAGCTCACAGCATTCACCACTTTGCATCCACCAGGTTTAAAAAATGGAAAACAGGGTGCATGGGTGGTTCAGTGGCAGAATGCTCACCTTTCATGTGGGAGAACTGGGTTTGATTCCTGGACTATGTACCCAAAAAAAAAGGAAAACAATAAGTGCCAGAAAGGATGTAGATTAGTGGGAACTCTTGTGCATTGCTGGTGTGAGTATAAAATAGTACAGCCATTGCGGAAAACAGTCTGGCAGTTCCTCAATGCACACAACTGCTATATGACCTGAATTCCACTTCTAGGCATGTACCCAAAAGAATGAAAACTGGGTCTCAAACAGATATGTGGACACCAATGCTCCTAGCAGCATTATTCACTATACCAAAAGGAAGAAACAACCCAAATGTCCATCAACAGATGAAAGGATAAACAAAATGTGGTTTATACATAGAATGGTATATCATTGAATCATAAAAAAGAATGAAGTTCTGACACGGGACAATGTGGATAAACCTTGACAACATTATGCTAATTGAAATAAACCAGATACAAAAGGACAAAATACTAATTGCATGTTTCCACTGGAAATATCTAGAATAAGCAAACTCACAGAAAGTAGATCAAAAGTTAACAGATACCCCCTTCATGGGACATGAAATCCAGGGGTGAAAGTCTCCCTGGTGACATGGGAGATGACTCCCCGGGATGACCCAGGCACCGTGGGATCAACAATTCCATTCTAACCAAAAGGGGGAAAAGAAGTGTAATCAATAAAGTATCAGTGGCAGAGAGAGTTCAAATAGATTTGAGAGGCTACTCTGGAGGTTGCTCTTATGCAAGGTTCAGGTAGACCTTGCTACCTATCATAACCTGCCAACCCCCAACCATTACAGCCAATCCTAAAGAACCCCTAAGGCCATATATAAGATTCCACAAGGGTTCCAGGCACTAGAGAAATTTTCTAGAAAGCTACAACCTCCAGATGGGTCTCTGGTCCACATAAGTCTTGAAATCTAGCCCAGCCTCTCCAGAATGTCAGATAGTTCCATCTCCCTACCCCATATTAGTGACAGATTTTTCCAATATGAAAAATTTAGAATTGCCATAGCCCAAACACCTCTAAAGAGAGGGATGGAAAGATCAAAGGTGATGGTGGAGTTAATAAAGAGAAGATAGGATTTAATAAATGAATATGAATGCTGAATCATTAAAATGATATCTGTTTTAGTCTCCAGTATTTTAGAGTAGCTAGAAGTAAAAACCTAAAATTGTGAAATTATAACCCATGTCAAACTCTGAAATATGCTCTACAACTAATTGTGGTGCTGTGCTTTGAAATAAACAGCTTTTTTGCATACATTTTTCACAAAAAGAGAAGGGAAAAAAGTCAATTGTAATGGTAAAACATAGTTAAGCCTTCTAGCCTCCTATATTCTGGAGCAGCTAGAAGGAAAAATATGAGAGTATCATATGGTAGCCCATGACAAACTCTGTCCTGTAACTACTTGTTGAAGAGTGATTTGAAAACTATTGCTTTTTTATTTCTTCGCTTTGTATATATGTTATACTATACAGTTAAAAAAAGTTAAAAATTAAAATAAAAGAAGTTAACAGAGACGGGGAAAAGAGAGAATGGGGAGGCAATGCTTAATGGGTACAGAGTTTCTGTTTGGAGTGAAACTTTCATCAATAAAGATGAAAAAAAATGGTAATGATGGTGCTAATGGTAACGCAACATTATAAATATAATTAATGCCACTTAAAATCGGTAAAAACGGCAAAACTTATGCTAAATGTACATTACCATAATAAAATTTAAAACTCATATGATTCAGTCACACAAAAAGCTCTTTGAAAAGAGTAAGCATTTGATTCATCAGCCATCTCAATCTAAGTCAGAAACAGAGATGGAATTATCAAGGAAAGATCTTTGAAGGAACCATTTGTCTAGTGGAGTGAATCTGTGTGACATGCATGGAAAACCCACAAAGTTCTTTAGAATTTTGTACTGGCAGAAATACCGCCAGCTTAAACCAAAAGAAACAGTACAAAATGAAAGAAGCTTGCCAAAACACCAGAATTCTACAGGCAGGGAAAAAGCTGATAAAACTACTCAGCAGATGCGCTACCTTTCACGAAAAAGGAAGAATGAGCCAAGAACCATGGAGGATCATTCCCCAGTCTTGAAAGCAAATGGAGTCTCCTGGCTAGATTTAGAAATGTCTTGAGACAGAGACTCTTACTCCTTTCCCTTTCGAACCAGAACATCTGTTACCCACATCTGGCCCACCACTGTATTTTTGGGTGCAGATGACTTGTTTCCTAGTATCACTAGTTCACAGATAAAAAAGAATTCACCCCAGGATAGATCATATGCAGGGTTTCAGTTGTACCTGATTTAAATGATGAGATTTGGAACTTTTGAGCTGATGAGGGTTAGGAGAGATTTTTTATTTTGAGGTAACACTTTAATTGGATGAGACCTTTAGGAACCTTGGGACAGGGTAAACTTATTTTGCATGTGGGACTAACATGAATCTTTGCAGCCAGAGGCAGAATAAGGCCCCCTAAAGATATCCACACCCTAATCCTCGGAGCCTGTAAATATGTTATATTATATGGCAAACGGGAATTAAGGCTGATCATCGGCTCCCTTAAAAAAGGGCTATTATCCTAGATTTTCCGGGTGGGCCAATGTAATCACAAGGGTTTTAAATGTGCAAGAGGAAAGCAAAAAAGGGAGACCTGGGAGATGGCAGCATGGGAAGAACTCGCTGCTGACTGTGAAGATGGAAAAGGAAGGCCCCAGCCAAAGAATGCACATAGTCTCTGGAAGCTGGAGAGAGCAAGGAAGAGGTTTCTCCCTTAGAGCCCCGGAAAGGAACATAGCCTTCCTGACTCCTTACTCTTAGCCCAGTGATACCCATTTCAGATTTCTGCACTACAGAGCTGTAAGAAACAAATTCGCGTTGTTTTAAGCTACTACATTTTTGCTGCTTTGTTGAAGCAGGTATAGAAAGCAAATACATCTATTCAAGACCTACTGTAAAAACAACTATGCTTTCAACTGGGCCCAGGATGATGGTGAAGAGAAGAGAACTGTGCAAACAATGGAAAATAAGATAAAAATCACTCTAAAACACCAGTATACTAGTGATGTATTATGTGATTATATTTATCAATTAGTTTATGTATGTTATATATTTATATGTGGATATATAAAGAAATTTTTTAAGCCTTACTAAACTGTTCTAAAGAACAGGAACATATCAATGAATCAAAGTTAAAGTATCAGGACTTCCTTGGCACTGGGCCCTACCCCAAAGACTCTGAAGTGACTCATTCAGTTTTGCCAAATGTTTTTAACTTAATAGCTGTGTAGTTTTAGTTGTGATAAGTAGAAAAATACTATTAATAACTCCTATTATCAACTTCAAAGTAATATTCCATGACATACAGGTAAATGAATAGTGTATGCATTTTGAAAATCCATAGCATTATTTTTGTTGTTATACTGCCTCCTTGTAAAGGTTAAGGTTTTGTGAGCTTTGTAAGGGAAAACTGCATGAATTATGGACTCCTGCAGATTGTTATTAAAGGTTCTAACATTTTCCCCTTGAAAAATAAGGAATTCAGAAGTGGTAGATATCATTATATAGAGATTTGGAATTTGCTTTAAACTACTCAATAAAAATGGGGGGAGGGGAGAGAGAAGGGGAGGGGAGAGTGATAAGACCAGACTGGCAAAATGCTGACAGTGGTTGAAGCTGGGTGATGAGTATTTAGAGGCTCACTTTATGATTTTCCCAGTCGTATGTTTGAAACTCTCCAGCGTGAAAAAAACAATTAAATCAGGGATGCATCCTATATATACTTCCACCCCAACTGGGATTTTTTCTCATGTTTGGAAAGGGTTTTTGCCTCTCTGAAGATCATCAGCTTGGTTTAGTAGCAGAAAGAGTGGTGTTCTACACTGCATTAGAGCTCCTGAAAAAACAAAAGCAGCAGCTCCACTGGGGAGCCAAGTTATCCTTGGGTGAGCTCACCTGGGAGGGAATGAAGCAGCTGGGACCAGGGGCTTCCCCGAAGACACAGGAACTTCCCCTTAGATCCAGTCTCCCTCCCAAACCAGCTGCCCCACCGGAGAATGCCTACCTCCTGGCTGAGCCAGTCTAAAGCAGACCCTGCCTTCTAGCTGCCTTGGCCAGCTTGTTTCAAAAGCCATTTAACTCTCCATTAACTTGATTTGATGAGTTCCTGGATAACCACCAAGGGCTCTGAGAAATAACCTCTTCACCAGCCAGCACACCGTAACTGTGTCCGTTAACTGACATGGCTTTGGCACAAACGAAAATCATTGTTTACTTATCTTCCCTCGGGTCCTTCCTGGTCTGCATATGCGTTGGTCAGCTCTTCTCATCTTTGACCATTTTCTATTTAGCCATTATTCAATTTATTTTTTCCAAACCACAAATTTTTATTTCTTGCACATTTTGCTCTTGCCATCCACAAAATTTTTGCCCTGGAAAAGCAGCCCCAGTTCCATCTATTAATGAAACCCACTGAACCCCAACCTTTAAAAATTCTAAAGTGCTAACAATGGAATAAAAGGGATCTGCTATTATAAGCAATTTATTCACAGTTAGGAAAGCAGAAATGGAGACAGAACATCGATGAGTGACTGAAACAAGAGTTTTTGCATTAATTCAACATGGAAGGCAGAGAAAGGGGCATGAAAAAAAATATTCCTGGGTAATTAATACCACTGTCATTAACCAGAGCCATGCTATCCAAACCTTTGATTTCATGCAGACGCAGCCAGGGTTTCCAGGCAAAAACCCCACAACCCACAAGCCCTTTCTACTCATCTCACTTTAAAATGTTGGCCACAACCAACCATCTTCATTTGTGAAGCTGTGCAGTAAAAGAGTCTTGGATGTCATGTTGGAGCCCAAGGATTAGATTGGGCCATTTCACTTAACCTTTTGGTGCTTAAGTGCTTGACCTGAAGCACTATAAAGATCAGACCTTTATAGGAACTGATCTACAGTCATTTAGTGAAGAGAACATAAACTGAGAGGCAAAAATCTGGCTTGATGTTCAATTTTCCATTTAATTCAAGAAATACTCTCTCCTAAGCCAATTTGGCAGGGGAACTCACTGCCCTCCCCCACCACGTGGGACATCACTCCCAGGGGTGTAAATCTTCCTGGCAACATGGGGCAGAAATCCCGGCATAAATCGAGACCCGGCATCATGGGATTGAGAAAGTCTTCTTGACCAAAAGGGGGGAGAGAGAAATGAGACAAAATAAAGTTTCAATGGCTGAGAGATTTCAAACAGAGTTGGGAGGTCATTCTGAAGGTTATTCTTATCATTATAGATATACCTTCTTAGCTTATGGTGTATTGGAGTGGTTGGAGAGAAGTATCTGAAACCATTGAGTTGTGTTCCAGTAGCCTTGATTCTTGAAGACAATTGTATAATGACATAGCTTTTACAATATGACCATATGATTGTGAAAACTTTGTGTCTGACGCTCCTTTTATCAAGGGTATGGATACAGGAAAAAAAAAAACAAGGATAAAAAATAAATAAATAATGGGGGGAGGGGTAAAAAATTGGGTAGATGGAGACACTAGTGGTCAATGAGAGGGAGGGGTAAGAGTTATGGGATGTATGAGTTTTTTCTTTTTATTTATTTTTCCGGAGTGATGCAAATGTTCTAAAAAATTATCACAGTGATGAATATACAACTATGTGATGATATTGTGAGGCACTGATTGTACACCAGGTGCGGACTGTACATATGTGAAGATTTATCAACAAAAGTATTTTTTTTAAAAAGAAAAAGAAAAGAGCAACTACTATATTTTAGATACTTCCAGGTGCTATGAAAGAGAGTAAGACACAGCCCCTGAACTCAGGAAGTTTATAGGCCAGCAGTGATGTCACCTGCTCCGTGAATTATCTAAGATTAGTCCCCTAAGCTCCCTGGGCCTCTGAGTATCTGTTGAATGGGGGTGAATAAGCAATCAGACATCCTGCCTCACAGGGATATAAAATGCAAATCAAGCTAAAGCATAAAGTGCTGTGGTGATACGGCCATTATCTTGTTTCTCAAGGACTTTTCATGCTTGAGCAGGTTACTGTTTCCTTAAACTCTTATGAGTTAAAAACCTGTAAAGACTGGGTTTTGGTTAGTGGAAGAATACCCCAGTTAAGGTAAGTGAGTGAAAAGAACAATCTACAACTATTACTTTACTACCCAATTACTAAGACTTATATGCCTCCAAGCTCACTCAGCAGAATGAGTTCTAGGAGACTTGAGCATTTCTTACAGTTGTTTAAATACAAAGGAAATGCTTCTGTAATCTCCTATTTTCAGTATCCTTAACCTAAGTATTTGTTGACAGCCTTCTTTGCATTGGCACCTAAACACTCACACGACTTCTCTTCTTACTAGAGAGTTGTCAACAGACACAGTGCAGTTCACAAAGTGGATGTTCTCCCATTTTTTAAATATTTTTATTGAGAAATCTTCACACACATACAGTCCATCCATAGTATACTATGAGTAGCTCACAACATCGTCACATACTTTGCTATGATCCTGCAAATATTCATTGCCATGATCATTTCTAGAACATTTGCATCATTACAGAAAAATAAATAAAAGACTCATACATCCCATACCCCTTACCCCACCCTTTCATTGACCACTAGTATTTCAATCTACCCATTTTTTTTGCCCCTTATCCCCCCTATTATTTATTTATTTTTACCCCCCCCCTTTTTTTTTTTTACCCATCTGTCCATATCCTGGAATAAAAGGCGCATCAGACACAATGTTTTCACAAGCACACGGTCACATTGTAAAAGCTCTATCATTATGCAATTGTCTTCAAGAATCTAGGCTACTAGAACACAGTTTAACAGTTTCTGGTACTTCCCTCCAGCCACTCCAATACACCATAAACTAAAAAGGGATATCTATATAATACATAAGAATCATCTCCAGGATAACTTCTCGACTCTGTTTGAAATCTCTCAGCCACTGAAACTGTATTTTGTCTCATTTTTCTCTTCCCCCTTTTGGTCAAGCAGGCTTTCCCAAATCCATGATGCCGGGTCCCAACTCATCCCAGGAGTCCTGTCTCACACTGCCAGGGAAATTACACTCCTGGGAGATATGTCCCACGTAGGAGGGAGGGCGGTGAGTTCACTTGCCGAGTTGGCTTAAAGAGAGAGGCCGAATCTGAGCAACAAAAGGTTTTTTGGGAGTGACTCTTAGGCATGTGGTAAGTAGGATTAGCTTCTCCTTTGCAAGAATAAGTTTCATATGGGCGAACCCAAGACTGAGGGCTCAGCCTAATGAATTGGTTGTATCCACTGCTTGTGATAATATCAGAAATTCCTCAGATGGAAAAGCTTAATATCTCTTCCTTTCTCACCAGCCCCCCAAAGGGATTTTGCAAATACTTTTTTATTCTCTGCCCAAATTACTCTGGGATATATTGTTTCCCGGACTTTTGAGTTCTTGAATTCTTCTCTCTGAATATAAGACACCGGTGTTGATATCTGGCAAATGTACCCTTAATAGCAGGCAGGGTAGGCTATCTTTTAAATGCCGGAGATATGTGTAGGAACTTCTAGAGGAAAGCACACACACATTTCTAGCAGAGAACCTTTCTGTCGTCGCCTCCCCTCCAACATGCACACCCATGCCCGCAAACACAGCCCGCAATCACGCTTAGAGGACCTGCTTCCTGGCAGCAGCCTGCAGAACTCAGCTCCCCACACGTGAGGAAACGTTTATTAGATGAATATAGAACATGCACATTTTGAAATACCCCAGTTCTAGATTTCTGTGAAGTCTTCTACGAATTACATGGACACTCGCTTCAACAGTGTCTACAGCTCAAAGTTTGCTGTCTGTTTTTTTACCCTGTTGAGCCTAGTTCTGCTGACAGGTTATAGTTGCTACAGAAATATCAGGGTTGACATCAAACTAGAAGGATGCTGTGAGCCTCTCTTCTAACTCCCAAAGCAATATATTCTCACTTATAAACGTTCCAGGTAAGAAAATCCTCCATTTTCTACTCTGAAAGCAAAAGAAATACCCTACCTTCAGTTCTTTGCTCATCATTGCATGAGGTCAGCCAGAATCCTCCCCAAGGCAGTTTTCAAATGACTTGCTTTTCATGGCTTACACATCTCAACATATTAAAGAAATACCATCTCAAAATTCATGCTGTATAACAGATGTAGGGTTTATATTTGGGGAGTAGGAACGTTCCGGTAATGGAAGGCAAGTGGCAACACACAGTGCGTCTGATTAATCCCAATGAATGGTTTACTTTGGAGTGAGGGAGATGGCAAAGTTTATGTTGGATATATGTTTCCACAGCTTAAAAAAACACTAAAAGACAATGGCAATTAAGTGCAATTCATGATCTTGGTCCAGGTCTAATAATGGAGGAGAAAATGCTCAAAAGGACGTCCTTGGGACATAGAAAAGATTGGAATATAGACTATAGGCTTCCTATCAATATTAAAGTTCGTGAATTTGATAACTGCACTTAAGGTAGTTATATAAGTGAATCTTCTTTCCTTAGGAAATGGACATGGATGTATTATGTGTTCAAGAAGTATGATGTGAGCAACTTACTCGCAAATATTCAGAAGACAGACAGACAGATAGACAGACAGAGGATAAGTAGAATGATATAGTCAATGTGGTAAAATTTTAAAATCTGGGGGGGGGTAGGTGTGTTTGAAATCTCTGTATGGGTTGTATATTATTTTTGCAACTCTCCTTTAAGTTTGAAATTATTTCAAGATAAAAAGTTTAAAGAAGAAATTTCAAATTATAAATCCATAGCACTTAACCTTAAAAGTACCTAAAAATATAATGTAAAAGAAGGCAAAAATCACTTTGGGTTTCCTACCACATGTAAACTGGGGATAATAAACATCAGTAATACCAGAAATGCAAAGATTAGTTATTAGCATATAGAGTAACTGAGAGTAACAATATTGCTTTCCTGTAAGGGGTGAGTACATAAAATTATCCTTTCAAAACTTACATTTAAAGTTTTTAAAAAACAGTAAAACTCAGCACATAGGAGGAAAATCGGCCCATTAGCTTTTCAATCAGCTAGCTGTATTCCTCTAAGTAGCTACAGAAGAGAAAGGAAAAGACCATCTTGAATGGAAATGAGAGACTAAGCAAAGTATTTTTGGAGAGAAATATTGCCAATAACTGAATTATTGATGAATCAGTTATGTTTTTTTAGGCCAACACTTAACAATAAGAGTTACTTAATGGCTACTTCAGAGAACAACGATTCAGCCTGTATTTCACAGATGCAGAGTTCAATTTTTTTTTTTACATGGGCAGGCACCGGAAATTGAACCCGGGTCCTCTGGCATGGCAGGCAAGCATTCTTGCCTGCTGAGCCACCGTGGCCCGCCCCAGAGTTCAATTTTTAAAAGATATAACTGGGAATTTTTGATCTCCATTGCTCCCTGCCATCAACAATTTGCCTGGCAGACATTACCAGGCAACTGGAGGCAGAAAGCAGGAAAATAACCTGAGCCAAACAAGCTGGGCCACTACACTCAAAGTGATTGTAAATGTAAGAAATAAAGGAAATATGCTTCAAGTCCCAAGTAGGATAAACACAAAGAAATCTACATCTAGACACATTATAATAAAACTCCAATAGGAAAAAGGAATGCTTAAAAGGAACCAGAGGGAAAATTCAGATTACTAGCAAAGAATGACAATTAGGCCGACAGCCTGGTGCAGTGACAACAGATGCCAAAACATGATTGAATTATATTTTTAGAAGTGCTGAGGCAAAATACCTATCAACCTAAAATTCTTTACCAAATTAAATGATCATGTGAGAGTATAGGCAAAATGAAGTTATATTTTAGATATATAAAAGCGCAGAGTTTTCCTCCCACTTACCCTTGCTGAAATAATCACTGAAAGATGCAAATCAGTAAAAAGGAAATTGAACGCAGAAAGAAAAAGAGGAAGCTACAGTTGGCAAAGATATTGGATAAGAGATATTTGCAAATTTAAATCTAGGGTGGGCCACGGTGGCTCAGCAGGCAGAGTTCTTGCATGCCATGCCGGAGACCCGGGTTCAATTCCTGATGCCTGACCATGTAAAAATAAAAAAAAATTAAAATGTAAATGGAAAATCTATATAAGTATTTATAATTTATAGCTTCCACAAAGTGACTTTGTGATTATGAAAATCTTGTGGCTGACGTTCAAGATTTTATCCAGAGTATGGACTGATGAGTAAAAAGGGGAGTGGATATAAGGGATAAAAAATATTGGGAAGATTGCAATATTAGTGATCAGTGAGAGGGAGGGGTAAGGGGTGTGGGATGTATGGGTTTTTCTTTTTTTATTTCTTTTTCTGGAGTGATGCAAATGTTCTAAAAATGATCACAGTGATGAATACACAACTATGTAATGAAAAAAGGAAAAACAAATGGGGCTTAAAAACAAATGGGGGTTTAAAAACAAGGTTGGATTAATCAATAGGCTGGACTAATAGATGTGAAGTTGGAAAGGGAAGTTAAAGCTCCATAAGGAGCTTGTTTTATTTAGGAAAGTGATAACCATATTAAATTTACATTTTAAGAATTTTGTTAAAATTTACAAAGACAACCTCTAAAAGAACAGAAAGAGAAGATACAACTTTTAAACCCATGAAGGGAATTAAGAACAAATCCAATATTTTTGATAGATGGCAGAAAAAAAAAAAAGAAAAGAAGAAAACACAGTAACAGGAAGATATAAAATAAGACAGTAGAACTATGCCAGCTTCAATTGCTATCATTACAACTCTGGAATAAACTCATTTATTGAGACAAGCTCAGACTAACACACATACATACACACACACACACACACAAAGTCACAAGCTATTTGGGACCCTAAAACATAACAACACAGAAAAGTTGAAAACAAAGAAATAGAAAAATCATAACAGCAAAAACTAATTAACACAAATTAGAATACAAGGCACAATCATTAACAGGAATGAAAAGGGAACATATTAAATTAATCATTATTATTATAAAACTATTAAAAGTGGGTAAAGGATGAGAATAGGCATTTTTCTAAAGAAAATGTACATACACAAATGGCTAATAAGCACGTGAAAAAATGCTCAACATCATTAGCCATTAGGGAAATGAAAATTAAAGTCATAATGAAACACTTCACACCCACTTCGACTAGAACAGCTATTATTTTAAACAAACCAAAAAACAAAAAAATGGAAAATAACAAATGTTGGAGAAATTGGAGCTCTTGTGCATTGTTGTTATTGATAGGAATGTAAAATAGTACAGCCATTGTGGAAAGCCATATGGCAGTTCCTCAAAAAGTTAAACGTAACTTCCATATGAACCAGCAGTTCCACTCCTAGGTATACAACCAAAGAAAGCAAAAACAGGGTCTCAAATAAATACTTGTGCACCAATGTTCACAGCAGCATTACTCACAATAGCCAAAAGATGGAAACAACCCAAGACACAACCCACTGACAAATGAATGGATAAACATGCACACAATGGAATATCACTCAGCTGTGAGGAGGAATGACGTGTGAGACATGCTGCAGCATGGATGAACCTTGAAAACATTATGCTCAATGAAATAAGAATAGCACATAAAGACAAATATTATGTGTCACTTACATGAGATATATAGGATTAGCAAACTCATAAAGACACAAAGTAAATTAGACATTAGCAGGGAAAGGGGGAGCTTTTGCTATGTGGGTAAACAATGTTTGTAAATAAAAATTAATGTTTAAATATTTAATAACAGAAAAACAATCTTTCGGGCGGCTGCCGTGGCTCAGCAGGCAGAGCTCCGACCTGCCATGCTGGAGGTCTGGAGTTCGATCCCTGGTGCCTCCTGCCCATATGCAAATTAAAAAAAAAAAAAAGAAAAATAATCTTTCAAGTGATACTAAGCATGGATGTCTATGCACGTAATAATAAAGCAGCCGGTATTCTCCCAAACCAAACCACTAGTAAGATGGATGGTGACCTTGAATGAGAAGCAGTTTCTGTTCTGAGTTGGTTATGAATACCTGCATGGCCCTAAATCTTCATTGGTTTTGAGAGTTAAGTAGTTGCGATGGTGAAGTTCACATGTCAACTTGGATGGGTTATGGTGTCCAGTTGTTTGGTCAAGCAAGCACTGGCCTTATTGTTCACAGCATTAGTCAGTTGACTGCATCTACAATCAACTAAGGAGAATGCCCTCAGCAATGTGGGGAATCTCTTCATTCAATCATTTGGAGATCTAAAAGCTGAGCTGAGGATTTCATTAGTCAGAAAGAAGAATTTCTGCCTCTTCTTCAGCACATCAGTTTCTGCTGGGAAATCCATCATCTGGTATAGGCATACCTCAGTTTATTACACAGTGCTTTATTATGCTTTACAGATATTGCATTTTTTACAAACTGAAGTTTTGTGGCAACCCCATGGCAAATCTATTGGCACCATTTTTTCCAACAGCACGTGCTCACCCTGTGTCTCTGTGTCACATTTTAATTAAGGTATGTGCACTGTTTTTTAGACATAATGCTATTGCACATTTAACAGACTACAGCATAGTGCAAACAGACCTTTTATGTTGTCCTGGGACATTAAAAAAGTTGTGTGGCTCGCTTTGTGCAATATTTGATTTATTGCAGTGGTCTGGAACTGAACCTGTGATATCCCTGTGATAGGCCTGTATGTATATATTCTCCTGTCAGTTCAGTTTCTCTGGAGAATCCTGACTAATACAGTAGTCGAGGGTGCTTTTTCCTCCTTTGAGGGTGAGATGGAACTCAAGTCCAATGTGCGGCCTCAATCATTTAATATTTGGAATCACCCCAGTCACCCTGTCACCTCTGGAGACGCTGAGAAAGACAACCTAGACCACCGGCCATTTGCTCAGCCTCAGCAATGGGTCTACTTCTTTCATCTGCTGTAAAATGGATTCTATTGCACATTCCAAGAACAGAGAAGCCCAAGCCACCTGGGCTGGGACTTGCCCTCCCTGCTGGGCACAATGGTTGGTGAGTATTCTCTTTAAATACAGACATTAAGTGAAGTGGCATTACAAAGGAAACTTCTTGCTTTCTCTAATCATATCCTTAAGCCTCTTTAAACTTTAAACTTCCCAGTCTCTGTTTAAATTCTTTACTAAATATCAAAATAGAGCCTAACACAAGAACTAAACAAAAGCTTTTAGAATAGCTGAGTCAACCACTCTACTAAGTTTAGTTTGTTAGTTGTTTATAAGATGAAAGTAAAGGGCAACCCCACCAAAATATATTTCAGTGTCCTACCTTCAAGGACTTCACTGTCTAGAAGCAAGTACCTATTTATAATACAGGTTACAATTCAGTACATGATACAGGAATACTCTTTAAAAAGGTGCTACAGAAATTCTTCCTTAGTCTCACAAGGCCACAAATGGCTCTATGAATGTTTCAAAAATATCTTCATGCTTCCTTAGGCACAGCAACTCAGTTCAGGATGTAATTTGGGCATGGGACATAAAATGATGGCTTATCCGAGGAAACTTTTAAAATATATAGTACCATATTTCACTGATTTTGAGAAACACATCTTCACATCTTTCTTTTTTTTTTTTACATGAGCAGGCACCAGGAAACGAACTCGGGTCTCTGGCATGGCAGACCAGAACTCCGCCACTGAGTCACCATAGCCTGCCCAACATTTTCACATCTTAACATCTCTAAAATGAGGTGCATCTTACAATCTGTAGCATGTTCCAATTGGCAGCATGTTTAATTTTCTCTTACTGTCATACCTTTTAATCAGAGACATCCTAGAGTCAGTGAAACAGGGTTTATCAAAGGAAACAGCTAGACCCAGGCTGACTATCTGACAGCAAATTAAAAGCAAGGGAAGAGGATTCATTTCTCTATTTGCTTTGTTTCTTTATTTTACATACCTGCGTCCTTACTATGCAAAAGTAGGCCCATTTACACATTGCATACATCAATCCCATATTTCTATATTTGTCTTCAGGAGAGGAAAAGATATTTTTATTAAAAAGACAATATTCACTCTGTCCCTTTTAATCAGCGTTGCCCACAGGTGCAAGGTCCTGTCTGCCATCTGCAAGTTGTGTGGCCTGGGGCAAACCACCTAATCATCCTGAGGCTTGGTTTTCTCACCTGAAGATATGCCTGCCCCAAGCACTGGGCTATTCTAAGGAGGAAACAAGGGATGAGAGCTAGATGGTATGTCACCCCCATGGAAACATCCCAAGTGGGAACTGCTTGAGGAATCTGCTTAGAGCAGGGTTTCTCAGCCTCAGCCTTGGAGCTGGATCATGGAGGTTTGGGGCTGGGTGATTCTTTGTTGTGGGGGGCTGTCCTGTGTGTTGGAGGATACTTAGCTGCATCCCTGGCCTCTACCCACCAGATGCCTACAAACCCCTACCCATTTGTGACACTCGAGTATGTCTCCAAACGTGGCCACATGTCCCCTAGTGGGAGGGGGAATCACCCCCAGTTGAGAATCATTAGCTTAGAGAGACTAGCAAATATATTGCCACGTCTCAGTCATCCCAGTGGAGCCTCTAGTTTTATAGCTATTTTATCTTCTGAAGATTGGGCCAGCCTGGATTTTCTAACTCAGGGAAGAGATGGGTATAGGGCGAGGACTCTGTATTCACCTCTGCTCTTTCTCACTAGAAAGGTGCCCTTCAAAATGATTCTGTGGACGTTTCTGGCCTTCTTTCAGGAGGATTAGAGAAAAGCAATGCTTAGAGTCATTGTCTTACCGCACTGCTTCTCGTGCCACTCCTTTCATTTAGGTGGTGAAAGACTGTGCAGAAAGTCATGCCAAGGATCACACCTGGCGAAGCTCCACCTTGCCTACACATTAGAATCCCTGGGTACCTTTGAAAAATCCTGATGCCCAAGCCATCTGAGTCAGATTCTCTGCAGGTGGGACTCAGGCGCCAGTGTTTTTAAAAACTTCCTAGTGGGGTCTGCTGTGGGAACTGGTTTGTTCTGGTGCATTTCCACAATTGTGGCTTAATACTTCTGACCCAAGAGAGGGCCTGGGGGTTGATTAGATTAATGAAGGGTAAAATAAAAGTGACCCAAAACAGGAGTTTTGTGATGATTAGGCCTTGGAGTGTCTTAGTTTGAATGGGTGACCTCTGTCCATCAAAGCAATGGCCCCAAATGATTTAGCCAGTCCTACAGCATATAATTAATTACTCTAGGGAGTTAGTCAGTTCTCAGCCTCAAATTATATAAATATATGTTTATATGACTACAGAAGCTGTAAAGGACAACAACTATATGGCTTCCTGTCTGCTAATTATAGTTTCCCTAAAACAAATCAGAGGCTGGGTCCCAGTATACTCAGAAAGTGGCCTTTGTTTGTCTATGGTTAATTTCACCCTGCTACTCATTAAGTTTCACTCCCCTCTCCTCCACCTTAATTGTTTTTTCCTCTCCTCTTCATTTCCCTTTTTACTCTCATAAAGAGTGCTCGTTTCTCACCAAGTGGATGGTGGCACTGGTTAGCAGGGACTTGGTTATTTCAGGTCACCGGCTGCTGTAATCAGTGGGGTGGGGGGCACTTGGGAGAAAGCAGTGCAGCTTTGTTTAATCCTCCTCACTTGGGCTCTGGAATTTCGTTTTATTCAACTGTGCTTGAGGTAGTAGAAAACATTTTCAGGAAGAGGAAAGAAGTGAAGGGTAGCCTGCTCTTTCTTTCTGGTCATTCCCTGGTGGGGGGTGGGGGTGGGAGTGATGGATCGGGTACCTGGGAGAAAGCCGGAGCCGGGCCCGGAAAACAGGAACGAGCGACATGGCCACTCAGCCCACCTGGCTCAGCTCTCAACTCTGCAGGTCCCTTGTCTTGTTTTCTCCTTAGAACAGCCCAGTGCACCAGTGGGGCAGGCATATCTTCAGGTCAGAAAACCAAGCCTCAGGATGATCAGGTGATTTGCTCCAGGCCACTCAACTTGCAGATGGCAGACAGGACCTTGCACCAGTGGGCAACGCTGATTAAAAGGGACAGAGTGAATACTGTCTTTTTAATAAAAATATCTTTTCCTCTCCTGAAGACAAATGTAGAAATATGGGATTGATGTATGCAATGTGTAAATGGGCCTACTTTTGCATAGTAAGGACGCAGGTATGTAAAATAAAGAAACAAAGAAAATAGAGGGCGGCTGCCGTGGCTCAGCAGGCAGAGCTCCGACCTGCCGACCTGCCGTGCTGGAGGTCTGGAGTTTGATCCCTGGTGCCTCCTGCCCATATGCAAATTAAAAAAAAAAAGAAAATAGAGAAATGGATCCTCTTCCCCTGCTTTTAATTTGCTGTCAGATAGTCAGCCTGGGTCTAGCTGTTTCCTTTGATAAATCCTGTTTCACTGACTCTAGGATGTCTCTGATTAAAAGGTATGACAGTAAGAGAAAATTAAACATGGGGCCAATTAAATTGGAACATGCTGTAGATTGTAGGGTGACCCTGTGAGTAAACCTTGTTTAAGAATAAACCCAGACCCTGGTAATGATAAACTTGGGGGTTTAAATAAAGAATATAGGGGACCTAGAGATACACAGAAGCTAGAGATGGTTAAACAGTTCCCTAAGGAGGTTGAACTTAGATGTAAGGTAACAAACAGAAGTGACGACTGTTCATTACAGGGGTTTTAAGTATTACTGTCACATTGAATATGAATAGGATTGAAGAGCCATCTATCCCACTGAGGAAGACACAAATATAAATAAGTTTTTGCATGAAGTACTTCAAAGATATGAATCTTGTACAAAGAGTCAAAAATAGGGGGGTATGGGGGAAAACTGCTTTCCCATGCTATATGTGGCCTATAATTAACGGGAAGACATCAACAGTACCACAGCAATACCAGAGGTAAATAATGGGGGGGGGGGGAGACACACAAGAGTTAAGGGAGGTTTAGACTTCCTATTTGGTGAGGGTGTGTTTATCTGTTCGTTCTTCTTCTCTTTGGAGCTACGAACATTGTCTAAAAATAGGAGTGATGATGACTGTACAATTAAATGAGGACACTGTGAGACATGGACTGCGTATTTGGGACATTATCCATAATGGCTAACGGGTGGAGGTGGTCGAATGGCACACTGCCTGAGAAGCAGGAAGATCAACTACGATGTGCATGGATGATGGCATATCATGCGACTGCAGAAAGAAGCGAAGTCACGAGGCATGCGACGAGTTGCATGAACCTGGAGGACACTATGTTGTACAAAATAAGCCAGAAACAAAAGAGCAAATATTGAATGATCTCTTTTAGAAAATATTTATAAGTAAATTGGGGCCTAGATGGTAAAGCTTTTACAGCAGTTACATTTAGTCCAGAGCTATACACGTTATTTCTAGACTCTGAGATGTTTTTCTATATGCACATAACCTGGTATTTCCCTGTAACTTTGGGCACCGTGAGACACCTAAGACTCAGAGCTGGAGTTCTGTAGCTCTGAAAGTCAGCACTGCTACATATAACTGTTAAAGAAACACACAAAAAAGAGGTCATGCTTCAATTAGAAATAAAAATGAGCTTCAGCTTCACTACTATATGAGACCAAAGGAAGAGAGGTTTATTGGTCCAAAACCTAAATTTTCTGTGGCATGGAATCTAACTCAACCTGCATGGATAGCTCACTTAAACAACCCAAACACAAAGAACCCAGAATGGGAACAAAGGCTTGTAATTCTATACAGCCTAATGTAATACCAGGACACATCCTAGAATATGTTGGGTAGAGAATTTTAAAATACTGGCAAAATCCCTTGAGGGACTGGAGAAAAATTATGGAACTATTAAACTTTCCCATCTGGGAAACCCCGAATACTCTCTCAAACATCAGGGACTCCAAAGTTAATAGGCCAAGCCCTTGACTTTGAGGCTTGCTCTTATGAAACTTACTTCTGCAGTAGAGAAGCTAACCTCCCTATAATTGTGCCTAAGAGTTACTTCCAGAGGACCTCTTTAGTTGTCAGATATGGCCTCTCTCTCTCTCTCTAAGCCAAATTCTGCAAGGAAAATCATTACCCTCCCCGCCGTGTGGGACATGACATCCAGGGAGTGAAAGTCTCCCTGGAGGCATGGGACATGACTCCCAGAGATGAGCCTGGCCCTGGCACCATGGGATTAGCAATGCCTTACTGACCAAAAGGAGGAAAAGAAGTGTAACAAAAGACGGTTACAGTGGCTAAGATAATTCAAATAGAGTCGAGACAATGCCATCCTGACCAAAAGGGGGAAAAGAAGTGTAACAAAATAAGGTATCAGTGGCTGAGGGAGTTCAAATAGAGTCGAGAGGCTACTCTAGAGGCTGCTCTTATGCAAGCTTCAGTTAGACACTGCTACCTTATCACAATTTGCAGAACCCCAACCAAAACCATTCCTGCCAACCCTAAAGAACCCCTAGGGCGTTATATGAGATTCTACAAAGGTTCCATTTACTAGGATTACCTTACAAAAACCTACAACTTCTAGATGGGTCCCTGCACCAGATAAATCCTGAAATGCAGAGGGCCCAATCTCTCCAGAACATCGACTACTTCCATCCCCCATTCCATATTATTGACAGTCCCTTCCAACATGAAAAAGTTAGGATGGGCATAAGTTCAAATACCTACCCCTAAAGAGTGGGAGAAAGGTCAAGGAGATGGTGAAGGTATACAGAGAGGATAGTAGGGTTTAACAAATGAGAATGATTGCTGAATCATTATATTGACATTTCTTTTAGTATCCAGTGTCTTGGAGGAGCTAGTAGTAAAAATTTTAAATTGTAGAAACTGTAACCTATACCAAACTCTGAAATCTGATCTACAACTAATTGTTCCAGTGTACTTTGAAATTTATTGTTTTGTACCTATGTTATTTTTCACAAAAAAGAAAAAAAGTCGATTTTGATGATAAATGCACAGTTATATGATGATACTATGAACCACTGAGTGTACATTTTGGACGATTACATGGCATTTGAATATATGATATATATCAATAAAATTGCATTTAAATTAAAAAAAAAACTTGCAAAGTATTAAAAAAAATAGAGTTGAAAGGCTATTCTGGAGGCCATTCTTACAGGAGCTCCAGCAAGATACTGCTAATTACCATGGTTTGCAAAACCCTAACCAAAACCATTCCCGTTAACCGTAAAGAACACCTAGGGCTCTATCTAAGATTCTACAAAAGTTTCATGGACTATGATTATTTTCCAGAAACCTACAATCTCCAGATAGGTTCCTAGCCCAGATAAGTCTTGAATCCCTAAGGGACTAGCCTCTCCAAGAACATCAACTAGTTCCAGCCCCCTATCCCATATTATTGACAACCCCTTCCAACACAAAAGTTATAATGGGCATAGGCCAAATACTCCTAAAAGCTGGGAGAAAAAGCAAAGGAGAAGGTGGAGTAATGACAGAGAAGACACTATTTAACAAATGAGTATGACTGCTAAATCATTATATCGATACTTCTTTTAGTCTCCAGTGTCTTAGAGCAGCTAAAAGGAAAAACCTGAAATTGTGGAACTGTAACCAAATTTTGAAATCTGTTCTATAAGTATTTGTTAAAATGTGTTGCTCTTTTGTATATATTTTTCACAAAAAATGTTTGAAAATATAAACAGATTATATTAATTTTAATAATATGGTTTAACCCAATACATCAAAGATGTTATCATTTCAATATGTAATCAATATAAAAATTAATGAGATTAAAAAAAAACAAAATTCCTACACATGAGTGTCCTGGGAAACAAAACAAGAACCTCCCAGGGTTACCTCCAAATGGAAAAGTCAAAGCATGTGTGGCTAAGAGGATGAGCCAAGCCCCTACGAATGAACAGGTCAGCCAGAGGGAAAACTCTCTTCCTTTCACACAAAACAATGTTGTTCTTTCAACTCTGTGCTTGTATATATATATATATATATATTTGTATGCTGTATGGCGGGGGTCACATTTCATTCTTTTTCTATCACATGTATATTTAAAGCTCTTGATCATTAAACGTGTTCTGGACTATGCCAAAACAGACAGACGTTTATTATATAAAGTTATATCATCTTTAAATTTTACTGTTCCCTATGATTTACAAAAATTTAAAAACAGAGGATTTTTCAGAAATGATTTGCATTCATTGATTGACGAAAATAACCATCGCGAATCCTCATGGATAAACACAGATGATCAAACTTTGACCAGTCTCATCCTCTGACCACTCCTACCGCAGTCTGCGCACAGCCCTGCAGGAATGCCTGATGCCCCAAAACCCGCCACCGTTGGCGTCCCCAGCAGCCCTGGGCCACCCACCGTCCCCTGTCCCTCTCTCCCATACCTCCACCAGTCAGAGTCCCAGATGCAGGGACGACATGAAGTCAGATGTGCTGGGGAAACCAAGTATCTTCTCCAGCCGTTCAGAATTCAGTAAGAAACACAAATGTGCGTTTAATGAATGAGAGCTGCCATCGCCTCTGCCTGGGCAACCAGCTCACATCAGCATCCAAACGTGAACCACGACCAGACTCAAATGTCAGCTGTGCGATGAACCCATTTTCTACATTCCCTTCTCCCAGAAAAACGGCTGCTGCCACCAGAAAGCATTTACGGCATTGGGAACAAATGAAAATCCAACCATCCCAAATGAGCATCCTTTCGTTACAAAAATTACCTAATCCTGACAAATAAATCATTAGTAGAAGAGCCACCCTCTCAGCTTCTACTTAGGTCAGAAATTCAAATGCCACTTGATCAAATACACAATACTAAGGAATTCCCTGTGATTGTGTGCCTTCTCAGTGATGAATAATTTTTCATTACTAGGAGGAAAAAAAGCAACAGAACTTCTTACTTGGCTTATAGTCATACCATTCAATTTATGATGGCTCACAGGTGAATCAGAGAAATACCAGGAAAGCTGACTTCAGGAAATATGTACGACCTTGTGGTATTTTCTAAGCATTCCTATTTCTCTGACTCTTGACTTGGTACTTGGAGGACAAAAGTTTTCTGAATTATAGGAGGTCAAAATCATCACTTACAACACAGAAATGGGATAGACTCTAGGAATCAAATGTAAACGGAGAGAAGAGAAATGAACAGTTTTCTTTATTCCCAGGGGACAAACAATGCTACAAACTCACAGTTCATTGCCTAGTGAAAATCTGAATTATCCAGCCATACACGCTTTCACTATATTTTAATTGTTTAAGAAAAGCCACTTTAACACAGTGTCCATTTCTCTGAAATCAATTACTTCCAGTCTCACATTGAGACTCAGTAGGTGAAATGCTGCAGCATCCCCTTCCACATTTTCAAAGAAACAAAGTTTGTGCAGGGAAATGGCAGGATCTTATATCTCTGGAGGAAGTGAGTCTGGCTGGCAAACTGACTGATTCGCTTGGCGTGGGCACCCCTTCTCATGTGGCCGTTCCACGCCTCCGCCTCCAGCATGCCTGTGGGTGACTCCACAGGAAACAGGAGAACACCGTTTGGCTGCGGGGGGACTTGACCCCCCGACGCCGACACTAAGAGCCTGGCTGAACGTTCAGGAAGTTGGTGGACAGAAGCAGCACTGCTTATCACTAACCAAACAAGGTGATTTTATGACCACAGTCATTGTTAAAAAATTGGCCTAGAGTGGAATTACTGGTTTTTATTAGGTATCCTGAGCTAATCATTTGCAGAATCAGAAATTCCTCACCAAGAGATTTTGAAATAATGTTATGGTTCTTTCACAAGGAAAAATGAAGATGACAAAACCTTCATTCATTCAACAAATATTTAGTGAGTGTTTGATTAAGCACAGAGACATGTAGACAAACACAGATAAATTCGATTACACTATTAGGCAAAGATTTGGGTGGTACAAAATGTCCTTAAGGAATCGAATGAGACTCTCAAACTGATGGTAGGAATATACATCATACTACTTTCCTGTGTTATTTGGCTGCATGTTTCGAAAATTCCTAAAATATTCATAATTTCAGTTTTAAGAAGTTTTCCTAAAAAAAAAGTACATACACAAGAGTGGTTGTTAAGCTGGATTAAGTGACGACATGTCTCCACCCATACCGGTGGGTCTTGATTAGTTACTGAAGTCCTATAAAAGAGGAAACATTTTGGAGAATGAGAGTGATTCACAGTAGAACGACATAGCCACGAGAAGCAGAATCCACCAGCCAGTGAGTGACCTTTGGAGATGAAGAAAGAAAATGCCTTCTGGGGAGTTTCCTGAAGCAGATGACGCCATGCTCACCACGTGCCCTTCCAGATGAGAGAGAAACACTGACTGTGTTCACCATGTGCCCTTCCATTTGAAAAAGAAACCCTGAACTTCATCGGCCTTCTTGAACCAAAGTATCTTTCCCTGGATGTCTTAGATTGGACATTTCTACAGACTTGTTTTAATTGGGACATTTTCTGGGCCTTAGTTGTAAACTTACAACTTATTAAATTCCCCCTCTAAAAAGTATAAAAAAAAAAAAGTGCATATATATTCAGGGCCTAGATCATGTCTAAGTGTCGTTTATCATTAAAAAAAAGTAAATTGAAAACAACCTTAAGGTTCAACAATAAGCAATTTTGTTAATCAATAATTTGTTCATTCAAAAGTTATTTATTGAGTGCCTACTAGGAGCCACAGGGATTTTACACTGTCCAGAGGGAGACAGTGTGACAAATGGGCATAGCAGAAGTGGAGGCAGAGGAGTGAGCAGCCTGCGCTGACACAGCGTTGGGCTTTCAGAGAGGCCTCTCGGAGGGACGAGAAGGTCGGTCAGCTGGGGCCTAGGAGGATGCATGGGGTGAGAAGGGGGCGAGAGATGGGGTGAGGCAAGGGCCACAGGGGCAGGCAGAGCCCCACGGTAGAGAGCTGTGGAAGCAAGGGGAAGGAACTTACGTTTTCTTCTCAGCACAAGGGAGAATTTGCAGCAGGGATGTGACATGATCTGATTTACTTTTCAAATAAAACATTGGCATTTAATGGCAACTGGTTTATACGAGGATGATAAAGAGTTAAGTTCAGTGCATTCAAACAAGAGAGTTCTTATGTAGCTATTAAAATTCACATTGCTGCAGCATACTGAGCATATCAGAAAATGCTCACAATATAGTCAATTTAATATAAAATAACAAGGGACTTCCACTTCCAGGAAAAGGAAACAGAAAAACTGTTTACTATTCCTCATTAAATACAACTGAAAACCACAGACATTACATATTAAAGCAAACAGAGGAAGACTCTGAAAGGTGGAAGGAAGAAGGCAGACCAGCTAGGGATCTCAGAACCCAAGGAACAATGAGTTCAGGTAGTGAGCTGCATGCATTTTCTTTTTGCCTCCTATTTCCTAGGCTTGGGGCAGAAGGAGTGCAGAGGAGGCCTGGTGAAGAGTCAGGACCCTCACCCCACCTGCAGGAGTGAAGAGCACCCCCCACTCAGGTGTCAAAGGAGGTGGCTTCTACCTCCACCTGGTGCCCTCCTTCTCCTGCCAGAACAGTTCAAGAGAAAAACAGTTAAAACAGAAGATTTACAGAAGACAGGAGTCCCAAAAGATAATATGAAAATGTCCAGATTTCCATCAAAAATCACCCGCTGCAGCAAGAACCAGGTGATCCCAAACCAAATAAAAGAGACAAACAATACATGTCACCACCAAGATAAAAGTGATGTTAGATTTATGTGACAAAGATTTTAAAACAGCCTTAATGAAAGTATTTCAGTAAACTATTACAAATAAAGAATAGAAAGTCTTAGCAAAGAAATGGAAGACCTAAGGAATAATTCAAATGGAAATTGTGTACTGAAAAAATATAAAAATTGAGATAAAAACCTCAGTGGATGGGCTCAACAAGAGAACAGAGGGAATAGAGGAAAGAACTGATGAACTAGAAGACAGAACAATAGTGGTAACTTAATCTAAACAACAGAGAGAAAACAGACTGGGGGAAAAAGTGAACAGAGTCTTGGGGACCTGTACAACTGTATCAAAAGATCTAAAATTGGTGTCACTGGAGTCCTGGAAAGAAAGGAGAAAAAGAAAGCAGAACTGAAAAATTAATCAAGAAATAATGACAGCCCCTTCAGGGAATGGTGAGAACGGGGAGAAATTCAACTTCCCCAAGTTGAATTCTTGATATTCTCACAAGCAGTGTGGACAACCAAAGCTATAGGCTGAGCCCCCAGTCTTGGGGTTTGTTCATATGAAACTTAACCCCACAAAGGATAGGTCAAGTCTACTTAAAATTTAGGCCTAAGAGTCACCCCCAGGAGGGCC
>PVIY010034852.1:0-26803 GCA_004026745.1 Myrmecophaga tridactyla
TTTTTTTTGGCAGAATTTTTAATGTAAAGCAGGAAATATTTCCCTGAATGCTGGAAACATTTCTCAATCATGTCCTTTTTTATTACAGTTAATATAAAGAACAAATTTGATCATTTTGAATTAAATATGACACAATATTAAGTTCAATTAATACTTATTGTTTATCATATAGGGTATAGCACATCCTCAGTAGGAAATTGTTATTAGCCTAAACCATTTGCTGCTCCATTTTAAATCTTCCCTACTAAACAATTTCCTAGGCATGGAATTTAAATACTCCATATGAAATTTAAATTTGTGTGGGTTATCCTTTATTGTTCAGATTTTAATTTTACTGTGGTAAATCCTGTGACAATACTCACACACTTTTAGTCTTTTCAGAGAGGTATTCCCAAGATTGTTGCAAGCATTACATCAGTAATTCATGTGCCTTTGATGAGCAATCAAAAAATGCTGATGATCATTCATCAATTAATATTCATTGAGAATACTCATGCTTTATACCTGAACAGATTTGTGCACATTTTCATTGAAGACTATGAAATATTAACTGATTTTCTTCATACATGATTCTCTGATAAAAAACAAAAAATAAATATACCTGTGGAAGTTTTGGGCACAAAGCATAGTCCCAAATAATCAGGGCCCAGTGGCCCCATGTGCTACCAGTGACTCCTCTGGCCATGATTACTTTTGTTCCTGATGAGGCTGGACAAGATCCTCATGTCTCATCACCCACCTGGGCTTCTGGGAAATGCCCACACCCACAAATATATCACTCCCTACAATTCCATGGAGAGTATATGTTCTAAAAGGAGTGAATTTCTTCATCTTCCAGATCATAAATATAATACACTTTACTAATTTGATGGGTTTATGTCTAAATTGCTAAGCAGTTGAAGAAAAAATGGCCAATACCCATTTGGCCATAATTATTATTCTGTACGTGTTTTTTAAACAGGAAAAAAAGAAAAGGAAAAAGAGACAGAGTTAAGGAAGTATTGTTTCATTGGCATGTTTGCAGCAAAGCTTGTGTGATTTATTAAAAGCAAACTGGCAAAAATTCTTTTTTAAGCTAAAAGCATGATAATTTTTGTAAGAATAAACAGTATATATTTTATTCCAAAACAATTTGTCCCTACACATATTTATTGATCATCTAGAATGTAAATCTGTTGATAAACAAATTGTGAAAGTAAGATAGGGAATTCCACTTGTGTAATTCATCAAAAATTGTAAAGGTAAAACGGAAATTCCCTTTTGTATTTGTGTACAAAAAATTTAATCCAAATGCTTTCACTTATAGGCCCTGTGTATCTGTTCATTGTAGGTTCTGGGAAAACAAACAAAGTAACAATAACAATAAATATATAATTTGTTCTAAGGATCAATGTTTACCCTATCAGATCTATTCTGTGCATATGGTTGGGAGTAGGGAGGGATGACTACATTTACTCTCATTGTGAAGAAATTTGATCTGGCTTTATATTTAAACCAAGAATTACTATATTCATGTCCTCCATAATTTTATAGAAGGTGTATGCATTAACAAATTTATATGTTTAAATTTTAGATATGTCATTACTTAACAGACCCTATGCTTGTATAGAACCAGACAGCCTATGATGTCTTTCATTCTTTCTAGACTGATGACAATGGGAAACCCTTGGAAATTCAGCCTGATCATGTAAGAACGGGGACTGTTTTAAGACTAGATGACTCAAAAATATGGAGGAGGGTGGGACATCTTGAAATATTAGTCAGAAAATTTGTTATGATTGTAGGGAAATTAATCTTGGGGTTGGGGTGCTTAAACTATTGTTGAGACAAAAGTCAGAGCAAATACTTTTGTATTGAGGACCAAAATATTTTAAAGTATTGTAAAAAGTTAAAAAAGAAATATATTTCAACATTTCCTTGATTCAAACATTTGATCTCAATTACATTTAAGTAGGTTGATGTTTAATTTTATCTTCTTTTGAGTTATTAAATTATTTTATATTGTTTCTCTTTTTATAGTGTATCAAGATGAACCATTGTTAATTAAATGTTAATGGCCCCCCAATATTTTGATTTGAATTGTTTAAAAAGGAAAAAAAACACATTTCTCCTTATAAAACAAGAACATATATTAAAATTTTGCACTTGGAATGTAAAGTACCATGTATTATATATTTAAAAATACATCAACACATGCCAGAAACCCAAGTTTGACTCCCGGTGCCTGTCCATGCAAAAAAAAAAAGAAGAAAACATTGACAAAATAAAAAAGTTTAAGAAAGAAATGTGAAAATGAGATTTGATGCATGCAGATTTGAAAAAGAAATAACAGATTTTTAAAACTGGAACAGATTTTTGTGTAAAGATTTAATGAAAATGAAAATGTTCTATTAAAATCATTAATGATCTTGAAATTAGACATGGAAATTACCTGGAACATTGCAAAGTGGAGAAGGAAATGAAATTTCATACATATCTACTAATATGCCCATGCACACACACAAACAAACAAGATACAATAAATTCAGGAATATAGAGGATAAACAACAAAAGACAAAGAAATAAAGATAATTCAGAAATTAATATTTTATTGGTAATGATTGGCATTACCCTTTCAGGTATATAAAAAGGAACCTATAAATCTTGTGTAGGAAACCTTTTGTTTACCCTTCCAGATACTCTATTTACCCACTCCATCAGCCAATATTCCAAAATGACACAGCTATGCACATGCTAAATTTAAACATGAAATGTAAGGACTCACAAAAGCTAAAGGGATATAAATGGCAAGCAGGTATGGTTAGGCAGGTTTAAAAGGAACTGAAGTTATCTCCTTGGACATTTGGGTATTTGTGTAGCACTTAAGAATCAGAGTTGGAGTTCTGCAGCTCTGAAAGTCAGAATTCCTACACTGTTCAGGAAACTGAAATATATATCAGACTTCAATCAGAGATAGGAATGAAGCTGATATTATTGGGTCTAGGGTAAATCAGAATAAAGGGTAAAAGATGACATTGCCTGTATTTTGGAAATTCACATACTGTATGAGACCAAAGGAAGGAAGTTTTATTTTGTCCAAGGCCTACATTTTCTGTAGTACATAATCTAACTCAACCTCTTGGGATATCTCATTTAAACAATGCCAACATGGGTAGCTCAGAATGGGAATGAAGGCTTGTGAATTCTTTGTATAGCTTAGTTTAATACCTGGACACATCCCAGAGTATGTTCAGAAGATAATTAAAAGGTATTGGCAAAGTCCCTTAAGTGACAGGAGAAAAATATGGGACTATTAAACTTTACCACCAAGGAAACCCCTGATACTCAAATTCCTCAAACATTAGGGAATTTCAAGTCAATTGGACCAAAATCAAGATCAAGCCCTTGATTTTGAGACTTGATCTTATGAAACTTATATCTATAACAGAGAACTTAAGCCTGTCTATAGTTATGCATAAGAGTTACTTCCAGAAAACTTCTTTGGTTCCTCAGTTGTGGACTCTCTCTCTAAACCAAAATCTGCATGGAAAATCAGTACATAGCCCCTACATGGGACATGTTATCCAGTGGTAAAAGTCTCCCTGGCAACATGGGAAATGACTCCCAGGGATGAGCCTCGCCATGGTACCATCAGATCAACAATGCTTTCCTGACCGAAAGGGAGAAAAGAAATGTAACAAATAATGTATTAGTTGCTAAGAGAGTTCAAATAGAGTCAAAAGGCTAATCTAGAGGCTATTCTCATGCATGCTTCAGCTAGATATCACAAATTATCACATTTTGCTATACCAAATCAAAACCATCCCTATTAACCCTAAAGAACATGTAAGACTCAATCAGAAATTCTACAAAAGTTTCACATGCTAAGATTACTCTCCAGAAACCTACAATATCTAGACTGTTCCTAGGCCCAACAATCTTGAAGTCTAGTGGGGCCGGCTTCTCCAAGAACATAAACCATTTCTATCCCCCATCACATATTGTTAACACCCTTTTAGAAAATGAAAATGTTAGAATGGACATTGCCCAAATACCTCTAAATACTGGGGGGGAGCAAAGAGAAGGAGGAGTTATAACAGAAAAGAGATGATTTAACAAAAGGTTATGACTTCTGAATCATTATGTGGTTATTTCTTTCAGTCTCGAGTGTACTGGAGCAGCAAGAAGGAAACATCTGAAATTGTAGAACTGTAATCCTTACCAAACTCTGAAATCTGTTCTTCCAATACTCATTACAATGTACTTAAATATTTATTTTCTTTTTAACATAAAAGCTATATTTCACAACAAAAAGAAGTGTTAAGAAAGGAACCAAAGTCACTTCTATCAATGAAGTCCAACTATTTAAATGAAAACAATCATTGGGAAAATTATGTAAAATAAGAACCAGAGGAAACAATTTCTGAACTTAGCAAAGAATATGGGAAACATTTTTCAAGAATATTGAAAAGTATCAGGAAAGTATAAAATTTGGGGAAAAATTGAGGCACCTCAAAGACAGGATAATAACATTTAAGATAACTCATTTGGGTTTCCAGTCTCAAAGTATTTCCTCACAAGTTATTTATTAACTCCCATGAGTAAAAGTGTAACTTTGATGTCGAGAAAACCAGAAGAACCATCTTAACCAAGGGCTCAATGTTCATAAGACCAGGATTGGACCATATTGATATGCTGGGCCTCTCACTAGGGCCTGTCATGTTCTTGCCAAAAGTGCATAACCTGATTGCAGCCTTCAGGAAATCTCAGATAAATATAAATTGGTGTTCATTCTACAAAATAAATGGACTTCATTTTTCCAAGTATCAGTGAGTGAGAGTATATTCCAGTTTCAAAGGACAGATACAATTTGTGATTGTGTATTTGATCACTGAATATAGATTTGACATAGACACATAGATTTAAGTGAATATATAATTATACATGCAAATTTTTTATTGAGAAACTGAAAAAAATTTTCCCCATATATGAAGAATAGATGATAAATATGGATCCACAATAGTTATCTAACTTTGTATTGTTATCAGTTGTTGCTGTATACAGACACAGGCTACATATAAACTTTTAAAAAATATTTATGTTACTGTTTGTTTACCATGCTGACAGATTATTCTATGAATTTTGTTGAAAGTCTTTCATGCTTTTTGCTTTTAATTGAATACTGTATTATTATTTTTAAATGTGAATTTTGGAGAAGGTTGTAATTACTTAAACACTTGCTCTCTAGTTACCACTCCAACAGTATATGAGTACTTATTGTTTTCATGGCAGTAAAAGAATTGACAAATATTTTTCAGCCAATGTTATTCAGTATTTATAGTCTTGCACTTGGTTTCATGTACACCATCAGAAAATAATATCTTCCACATTTATTCATTTTCTGTATATAAGTTGGGAAAGCTAGTCTGCTACTGTGATCCAATTTACATTGTCACATGTAGATATGAAAGTACCTAATTTATTGTATCATATAATTAAAATGTTTTGTGTGCATTAGGTAGGAAAAATTCAAATGAAATCAAGCAAAGTATAATTTTGGTTGCAATGATAGATTTAAAGACAAATTTATCTCTACTTCCATACCAAAGACAATAAAATAATGGTGAAATTATGAGGAAATTTGGCACCTATAAGAAAAAAAAGGTGAAAAGATGGTACAACTGAAGGCACACATTAGCTAGTCTGTATTATAAAATAGCCCATAAACAAGGGATTAAAACTCCCCACCTGCTCTTGACCTCAGGAATGAAAAATCTACTACCCTAGGCGGAAGTAGTGGAATTTAAAGGCTTCAGAGTTTGAAGAATATAAGTATCAGCCTGGAGACAAATGGCACTCTGAAGTCAAAGTGGGGATGGGTAATACAAATAAGCATGAATTTACAGTGACTAAAGATATTATAAAATGCAAAGTCCTTAATTATTGTCAATATCTTTCATAGAATGCTGGTGACCAGCCCATATGCAACTGGGAGAATACTTATGGTTTCTTTCTGGAGTAACTGACTCCTGGAAAAAGTGGTATTTAAACCTCTAAAGCTCCATAAACCTTCTCAAGGAAGTTCAGGTTTTAACATGCCCAGTCCATTCATGTCTCACTTCCAATATACTTTCTCTTCATCATTATGAACTCAGAGGCAAGGATGCTCAAGTGCTCATGAATAGTTTACAAATTAAAAGAGAGTGAATAAAAAGATAATAATGCTGGAAAAATAAAGAAAACCTGGGTAAACAGGGGTATTTCAATGAATAGAAAAAATGATTAAAGGAAAAACACAACACAGTAAAATCTTTCAAAGGGAAAAAATAGGAGAATCACTCCAAAGAGTACTGGCTAATAGTATCTCATAAAAAAATACAGAGTTCTTAGTATTTGAAAATATTATAAAATAAGTAAAATTCTGGCTGGAAATGTTAGAAGAACATATATAGTCCTTTCTCTGAAGAGTAAAGATAAGTCATAGAGAAACTGAAAATTGGAGACACACAGTAGGAAATAATATCAATGATGGAAATCATATCTAAATAATTCCAGAAAAGCAAAGAGAAAATAGTGAATAAAAAAATAAAAAACGATTTTAAAATAGTTTCTAAAAATGAAGGAAATAATTTAAATTAAGGGACACATACCCAGGTAAATCCCAAAGAAATAAGTTTAAAACAAAAAATAAAAATACTACATCATGCCACATTGCTGTGGAATTCCAGATCACTAGAAGTAGAATTTTCTAAGACATCTGATGAAGGAATGAAAAAATAAGAAAGAGAAAGGAAAGAAGGAAGAAAAGAAGGAAGAATTAATGAAGGAAGGAAAATAAAGCATGCAGATGATGTGACATTACAGTGAGGTGTGTTATTAACACAGAATGTGGGGGTGGGCAAGAAAAATCCACACTCAAATGAAAATGAATTTTTAATTTAGATTTTTTTTACACTATAAAAGTAGCAAATTATGAGAGCTTAGAATTCTCACATATTGATTATAAATGTATCATTTCCTCTGGTCTTCCAACTTGAATAGTATTTTGCTGTTAAGTATTTATGACTTTAAACTCAATTATCATCAAAAATAAAACTCAACAAAAACTAATTTGAATAAAGTGGACAACATAAAACAGGATTATCTTAAACAAAAACAGAATATGATATTATTAAAACTTATTTTAGTTTTCACAATAACAATAAAGTACTCAGAACATGAATAACTCTCTGCATCTAGCACCATCTCTCTTGTACAAGCCCCTCAACCTCACAACCTCACAATGGGAGTAGCACAATAGTTTTATTTTCCCATTTCCAGTAGAGCCTTCTACAATCTATTTTTGTCAGAGAATGATCATGTGCAAGTAGTCAGATCAAGTGACTCCTCTATTCAAAAAATTCACAATTTATTTTTTATTCACTGTACAAATTTAATTGTTCCTGCAAACTCAGCATGACTTGACATAGTTCATTTTTTCCACTTTCACTCATCACCCTCTGGTGTCCATCTACACTGCTCTCATGGGGAGCCCTGCTCTGTGCTGGTCAGCCATTGGGGATTGTGCTTATTGTGGATCTCTGTCCCTACTTACTCTAATTCCCTACAAAGCACAGCTTGGTGTTGCGAGGCAATGATATTTTCCCCTGCATTTCATCTTTGGCTGCATTGCTTGTATTGGAGCAACAGAAGGCATTCAAAAAACAATGAATGAATAATTGGAACCCAGAATTAATTACAGTTCCATCCATAGATGTGCAAGCCACTGTCAGAATAAAAATATGACATAATTATTCCACTAATTACTCAATGAAATTTTATAAAATTTTAATATCAATTAAGAAACTCAGTGGAGAGAAAGGTGGCACTATTACCCTTGGAATTAAACAGTTCACTAAATTATAATTCTTACAATTACAATTGTATAAGCCCATGAGAGGGAGAGCAGTAATAGAGATGAAATGACTGTTTCTGGCAACATGGATATCCATAAGGGAGGATATGCAAGAGTTTTCAGAGGAATAAACATGCCATATGACTTCATTTTAAATAAAAGTTTACAACCTCTTTCTATCCTTGTGATCAGCTATAATTGCACTAGCAGTGATCCTCAGAAGACAGCTGGAAGCTTCCTGCACCAGGAGTGGAATGACACCAGTAAGTCTTTATTTAATTGAAGACAATGTATTTTAGATTTAAGAATAACCTGAGAAATAAAACATTGTTTAATTATTTTATATAAAATGATAAATAATGTAATCTAAACAGGATAAGCTGAAATCACAATAATTAAGGAAAGGTAGATAAAGAATGAGTGAAGAAACAAAAAAGAAGTACTTTTTAAATGTACATTTCTTTTAACTATTAAAATATTATTGGTAGGAAAAAGAAAAAAGTATTATTGGCAAGGAACTGAATCAAAGTCATTAAGGATCTCAACTTTGAGTTAATTTTCTTTTAAAATTTTATTACCCTTGTACTCAAAGAAACCAAGAGCACAGGTAACTAAGAAATACATCTGCTCATGGTCTTGAACATTATCCTCAAATCAGAGATTGTAAGTAATTTTGTATTATGGTGACTCCACAATGTTTTAAAGAAACAGCAGCAGAGATAACTCAAATCTAGATTCAAATCACTTTTCCCTTTAACAAAATATATGGAATAGTTTACTCTATTAACTTTAATTATTTTATATCACCTGTTTTAAATCCAACATCTAACTTCTACTATGTGGTCCTTCCACCACCCTCAATCTGGGAGAGAAAATGAGCATTATATTAAAATTAAGGAGCTAAAAGGAAGACTGTGGATTGGAAAATGCAAAGTACATTTTAAAATATTTTACTAAATTTAAATGAGATTAAAAGGAAGATATGTACTGATATGATATGCATCAACCTTTCACTGACAACTCTCACCAACTACAGTATGTCATCAGACTAAGACTATCTGAATTTACCTCCAAGCGTGTGTTATCTCTTCTCCCTTGATACATAATTTGTATTAAAATTGCTAGAAAGATAGAATGTCTCAGGGAGGGAAAATCAGTACTGGTATAGACATGGAAACTGCTATAAATTATTTGCAATATTTCAGTTATACAATAGCTTCTACCTTCTACAGTATGAAGAAATCATGAGCATGGGCACATGTGTGCAGGTGGCAGCTGTGTCTTGGGTTGGTGAGGGTTTGAATGCTGTGATGCACACAGCTGGTGTCTTCTCCTTATCCTTCTGTGCATCCAATGTGGTCCATCAGTAATTCTGTGACATCCCCCAATTAGTACCTACTTCTTGCTCAGAAAATTTAATAAGGGAAATTGTACCCATCCTCACTAGTGTCATTGTGAATGCCTACTGTTTTATTTTCATTGTGGTTTCCTATGTCTACATTTTCTCCACAGAATAGTTCATCAAAAAAGTAGGAAGTAAGCTCCTCTACTAACCATCCACAAGCAGTTTTATTATTTATCTCCACTAACTTCACTGTTTATCTGAAGTCAACTTCAACACACCCTTCTATTCCTGACGGTATTATCTGTGTGTTCTACACTGTGATATCCCCAACCTTGAATCCTATCATATGCTGTCTAAGAAAAAAGGCCATGAGGATAGCTCTGGTTATGCTGATGGAAGGAAAGCTCATCAAAAAGTAAATATACTCTTTTTATTGCAATAGAAAATATAGCCTACAAATATTGATCATTTATTCATTTTCCTCCAACATTTACAGGTAAATATTCAATTTTAGAAAAAAATTAAGCAGCTTCTTTAATAGGCATTTTCACTGGGCAAAAATATCACACTTTCATATTATAATGCAAGTTTCTGTAATTTCTATGGTTATAGATCCATTTGTCAACCCCAACATCAAGTTGCTTTCATAAGCAGATTGCTGGATATTGTTAATATAATATAAGGGAATATGTTTGCTTAGAAGTCAGTACCAGTCATTACCAAACTTTATGAATACAGAAAAAAGCAACAAACAAAATATTACCCCTAAGCTCTATTGTTTTATGACCTTACCCACCTGTTTGAATCAATAAATCCTGTAGAATCCTTTGACATATTAATATTACTCATTTTCTTTGTTAAGTTGCTTATTTAAACACACTGTGAGTGATGACTTAGTTCAAAATCAAATGTGGTGCTCTCACCAAGTTGAGCTCAGGGAATGGTATCTTTCATTCTTTATGCTCATTGGGGAATTCATTCAAGTCACAAATGGAAAATGCAGTTTGCTTTTTACCCAGAGAAAGATATCAGAATCCCTAGGGAATAGAAGAGCTATGATTCAAAAAAATTTTGAATTTTCTCCACAGAATAGTTCATCAAAAAAGTAGGAAGTAAGCTACTCTACTTCTACTGAAATGAATATTAATTTTGAGGCATCTCCTTAGCCTTAAAGTTTTCATTACTTGGCTGATGATAGACTTTCTTCTAGGTATCTCACAGCTTTGATGTTCTTTCTCCCACTCTTATATATGCATCATGTTCTTGTATTATATAAAGTATTATGATAAAATAAGCATGGAAATGTTAGTAAATATGTACTACCCTGAAGCATGGGCACTATAAATACCAAAGTTCTCAATTAAAGTCTATGGAATGCTATATCATATAGAGCTCTAGACATGCAACACCATGTTTATCCAGTAAATCTCTGGAAGGACATAATTATTTCTCTAGGACATTTTTTAGTTTTTAGTGTATATCAGGTCTACAAAAATATTTCTTAAAAAATAATGAATATATTATTTATCTAAGAACTACTTCCACTTAAATTCTGTATTGTGGTACTCCAATAGGGTCTTCATATAATTTTTTTACACAGTGCTATAATATAAGATTATATAATAAATATAGGATTTAATTTATTATTTGTCATCATGCAGAGGAACATGGTCATATTCTATTTCTATTCTGTATTGTAAATCATTGGTTCATATATTCTGTTAATTTACCTGTCGTGTCATAAAATTTATTGTTTACTTATGTGCATTTATGTGATATAAAAACTAACATCTATTACTTGTAAATATTTTCTATCTCAAGTTGTACCTTTAATTATGATTTATTATTTTTAATTAACACAAATTTTAATACTTATGGAATTAACTGTCTCAATATATTTCCTTGTTATTTTGAGTACTTCCAGTTGATGTTGTTATGAATTTATGGCATTTAACACACTTTCTTTATCTTTTTCATTTAAGACAAATTTACTTGTCTATTTAGACTCAGATCAAAATTATAAAGTTTATTTCTCCATAACTCTTAAAGAAAAGCATGAAATATGTGTCTGAATGTTGAAAAACATTCATCAATCAATTCTCTTTTTTATAGTGAATTATGATAAACAATGAATTCCATCTTTTTAAATAAAACATAAACAAAATATTATTTTAAATTATGACATATCACATACTTATCACAGAGGACATATCAGCCCAAGTGAGAAGTTGCATTATTCTAAACCAATTCTATTCTTGGTTGCCACTCTATTCTTCACTTTCTCCATTAACTGATTTCTTTTCTTTTTTTATTTGACAAAACAACATACAAACACAAACCTTCTTAATATACAAATATTCCATACATGGTGTACAAGCAATGGCTCACAATGTCATCACATATTTGTATTTTCATTACCATGATCATTTTTTAGAGCATTTGCATCACTCCAGAAAAAGAAATAAAAAGAAAAACTCATGCATACCATATCTCTTACCCCTCCCTCTCATTGACCACCAATACTTACATCTGCCCCATATATTTTAACCATTGTTCACCCTATTATTTATTTTTTATCCATAATTTTTACTCAACTGTCCATATCCTAGATAAAGGGAACACGAGACACAAGGTTTTCACAATCACTGTGTCACACTGTAAATGTTATATCTTCATACAATCATCTTCAAGAAACAAGGCCTCTGGAGAATAGATCCACAGTTTCAGGTACTTCCCTTTAGCCACTCAAATACACCATAAACTGAAGAGGGATATCTATACAAAGCATAAAAATAACTTCCAGGGTAACCTCTCAATTTTATTTGAAATCTCTCAGTCACTGACACTTTATTTTTTCTTGTTTCTCTCTTCCCCCTTTTGTTCAAGAAGATTTTCTCAATCCCTTGATGCTGTGTCCCAACTCATCCTGGGATTTCTGTCCCATTTTGGGAGAGTCACACCTCTGAGAGTCATGTCTCACATAGGAGTGGAGGGCAGTGGGTTCCCTTGCCATGTCAGCTTAGAGAGAGAGGCCACATTGAGCAACAAAAGGGGTTCTCTGGGAGTTACTCTTAGACCTAATTTTTAGTAGGCTTAGCCTGTCCTTTCAGGAATTAGTTTCATACGGGCCTATTGATGTGGTTGTCCCCACTGAAATTCTCCAAATGGGGAAGTTGAATCTTGTCCTCTTTTTCCCCATTTCCCTAAGTAGACCCTGTAAATACTTTTTATTCACTGTCCAAATCACTCTGAGATTTATAATTGATTTCTTTAACAGAGAATTTCAAGATTTGGTGCTTTATTTGATTTTGAAGAGGTTGTACCTTGCTATTCAGCCTCTAATTTTTCTTTGGTAAATTAGATGAGAATGCACATGCTCTTTTAACCTTTTAAAATAGGTATTACAAACATTACATATTAATACATTAATGTAAGTTTTCTTGGAATAGGTTCTGTGTGCATATTTCTCTTCGAGATGAATAACAATTTTCCAACATCAATTTCTCCTCTCTTAGAATATAATACTTTTCAATTCCTTAGTGTTTGGCATAAAGTTTACAATATACACTTACAGCTAACCTAAGTCTATTCTTAATTAACACTATAGTTTAACAAATAGTGCAGATAACACACTAGAGAATTCCCCATTCCTACTTTTCATCCCTTATAGTGTTGCTATCTTTAATTTCCTTTATCCATAAACTTGGTCAACCAAAATATTGCTAGAATTAGATTTTTGAGTTAACTGTTATCTATTAGATCACAAATAAGAAAATTAAAATATTTTGTTTTAGTTTAATTTATTCGTTCTCTAACTCCTTTTCTATTCTTATGCAAGTTTTTATTGATACTATTTGTTTTGCCTTTAAAGAACAACTTTCAGCATCTATTGCAATGTGAGTCTATAATGACAATTTACATCTATTTTCTGCTTGCCTGAGAAATTATTTCTACTTGATTTTTTTAACTGTAATGATTTTTCTAGCATTTTTACTCAAAGCGCAAGCAACAAAATAAATAATAGATAAATGTGGCCTCATCAAAACAGAAAACTTGAAGAACATATTTGGATTAACATCCAGAATACATGAAGAAATCCTTCAGTTTGACAACAAGACAAGACAAACAACCCAATTGAAAAATAGGCAAAAAACATGAATAGACATTTCTCCAAATAAATATAGAAATGACCAGAAAGCACAAGAGAAGATGCTCAATATAATCATACATCAGTGAAATGCAAATCAAAGCCACTATGAGCTACCAGTTCACACCCATCAGAATGGCTGCTCTTAAAAATAAGCACAGAAAAATGGAAAATAACAAGTGTTAGACAGTATGCAGAGAAATAAGAGCACTCCTCCCTTGCTAGTGGCAATGTAAAATGGGGTAGCCACACTGGAAGATAGTTTGGGGGTCATTAGAAAGCTAAGTATAGAAATACCATATGACCTGGCAATCCTACTACTAGGCATGTACTGGAAAGTGCTGAAAGCAGGGAGTCAAACATACTTGCACACCAATATTCATAGCAAGATTATACAAATTGCAAAAATATGGAAGCAACCCAAGTGTCTACAAACCAATGAATGGACAAATAAAATATAGTACACCCATACAAGGGAAATTAGAAGTAGAAATTATTTCTACTTGATTTTTTTAACTGAGTTAAAAAATGTTTTAATTGAGTCATAAAATATGATATCCTGATGTATTTGACAACTTGGATGATACTTTAAAATGTCAGAAGGAGTGTGTGTGGATGCATGCATGTGTGTGTATGTGTGTTTCAGACTGATTATTTTTCAATTGTGTGCCATCTATTATTCAATGTTTTCTTTAAGTTTTGAGTAAAGGTTTTATGGGAAGAAAAAAGGCATGAAAAAAGTATACAAATCATAAATATGTACCCCCATAAACTTTCACAATATGAAAGTTCTCATGCAACCAAACTCCAGATCAAGAACATGAGTGTGAGTCAAGTGGTCTTCGTGCCTCCTTGTAATCCAAGTATAACCACTAACTTAACCAATAAATCCATATCAATCAATAAATTCATGCTGTGTGAATTTATGATTTACTCTTTCTTATAGATTTCCAATGTACATATACGATGGTTAAGTTCATGTGTCAACTTGGCTCAGTTAGTGTCCAGTTATTAAGTCAAGCACAACTGGCCTGTTACTGTAAGGATATTACATTGATTTATATAATCTGCACATTGATTACATCTATGACTGATTATATTCGCATTCTAAGGAAATTACTTTTGACAATGAGAGAAATCTCATCCAACTTTTTGAGAGCCTTAAAAGAAGAAGAGATTATTTCAGACATCAGAAAGAAGAAAAAGGGATGTGACAATGTGTCTAATATCATACCTTCCCTTACAGTTCAAGCATGTTATGTTGAGAGTGAGATGAAGAAGAGTAAACCTGCTGAGCTTTTACTTGAGGGGATGACTGTAGATTAATTCTCAGACAAACCAGAGGCTTTATTCTGTGTTATAATATAAAGTTGGAAGCTAAGAAATCAACCTGGTTTCATTAAAGCTCATACGCAGAAGTCAAGGATGTGCTTGATTTTGTTTAATTGTAAATCATACTTGGTTATTAGAAAATATTTACTAGATAAATTTAGTATTTCAAATATATTCTTTGGAGTACTAAATTACTTGGAAGTGTGACAATGAATTGCTAATGAAGACCCAAAAATGTCAGTTAGGTCGGCCTTGCCACTGAGCAGTTGTAATTCCATGGGAGGTGTGTGAGAGCTGAGAGACTGCCCCTCTAATGGGATATGCTTCTGCCCTGATTTATGTAGCTGTTTCCATCATGATTTCTTTCTTTAAGCTTTGCCACTAAAAAATTTAATAAAACAAAACAAAGCCAACAAAAACCTTAATATAATCTAAGAATTTCTGTAGATGTCTTTCCACAATCCACACTTTGGAATCCTACCCATGCATGAAGTCCTTGGCTTTGCATCTCATCTCCCACTCCTTCTTCATTTTAAGATATCAGATAGAAAATGATATAGAATAATACATATTGGCATTGCACATACTATACAATCTAAATCTGAGCCTATTTCTTTAGACTGTTACAAAGCTAATGCAAATGCTAGAGTTTGGTCAATTTGAAAGCATAAAATGCATTTCTGCTGCTAAAAATGTTTTACCTGAAACTTTGAGAGAAGAATATATAAAATCTATTATTTTAATATGAGTGTTTCAGTTTGCTAAAGCTGCTGCCAGAATGCAATATGCCAGAAATGGATTTGTTTTTATGAAGGTAGTTTATTAAGTTGCAATTATAAGGTGTTGAAAATGTCCAAATTTATGAACCAACAAGAGGATACATTTTTAGAGGAAAGACAGTTGGCATCCAGGACACCTCTGTCAGCTGGGAAACCATATGGCTTGCATCTGAGGTCAATGCTCACAGTTTGTTCCTTCTAGCTTTTGATCCCAGTGGCTTTCTCTCTAAGCATCTGTGGGCTCTCACTTAGCCTCTCTGAGCTAAACTCTGGAATCTAATACTCTTAGCTTCCTTTGACTCTTTCCAGCTTCTGGCTATTTCCCTGTGTCTTTGCTTAGTACCCAGGGTATTTTGGTCTAGCTCTTTTTGGCCATAAGTGAGCTCTCTTAAAAACTCCATTAAAAGGCTTAAGGCTCACCTTGTATGGATGGTATGAGGTCTCCATCTAATCAAAATGTCTTACCCTCAATTGGGTGGGTTGAATCTCCATGGAAATAACTTAATCTATAGGTCCCAAACAATAGATTGCTATCATCCTCCACATATAGGATTAGGGTTAAAAGAATATGGCTTGGTTGGGCCATGGTGGCTCAGCAGGCAGAGTTCTTGCCTGCCATGCTGGAGACCCAGGTTCAATTACCATTGCCTGCCCATGCAAAAAAAAAAAAAAAAGAAAGAAAGAAAGGAAAGAAAAAGAATATGGCTTTTCTGGGGTGAAAAACAATTTTAAACCAGTAAAATGATGATTATAACAGGAATATGCACAGTGATGAATTGTTACTTGAAATGTGAACCTTAGACAGGAAGCATCCACAAATACAGGGTAGCTTTGAAAATTCAGAATTTCTGGACACATCCAGAACTGTTAAATCAGAATCTGCATTTGGACAAACTTACCAGTGATTTATTAGTACATTAATAAGTGAGACCATTTCATGTATGGTATTACATGAGCCATAATTATTAGTAAAATCAAACAATAGCACTGCAATCATATGTGAAAAATGATAAGGAGAAGGTATTTATTCTTTGAATTTTCACAGTGGGATATGCATTTGTTGCCTCCAAGGGGACCGTTTAAAGAAAAAGAGCTTAAAGTATTCATCAGCAGTTAGAATCAATGTAAATTTTTCCAGCAAGTGTTGTAATATTCTCAAAATGATACCCAAGGGAGATCTGAACAGCTATGCAAAATTCCCTTTTAGCTTAAACTTGGGAGCTGTTCTTATTCAGCATGAGATGAATATTAATTCTGAATAGCAATTAATCTTGTATATTATTTCCCTGAATACCTACATTGTAAGTTTCTTTGAGTGAATGATACAGACTGTCTTAAAATCCAATGTCCTATGTTTTCCAATCCAAATCAAATTCTTGCTCTAAGGTATGCCATGCTCTAGGTTTATTGTTTACTGTTCCAAATGTCAAGTTCTGTGAAATAAATAAGGTTTATACCATTAAAATGAATAGCTTTGCTATATAGCTTCAAGTTGCCTATATCCTATAAATAATATGAAAGAAACAAAAGTATATGTTGGTGTCATATTGCCATAAATTTTGCTATTTTATTAATCAAAAATATGATACTAACTTTATGCATTCACTCCACAATTATGCAATGATATATATTCATTGACACTGTGCTAGCTGCATTTAAAGAACTTCAAAAATATATAGTTTTACTTGTGTCTAATGCTCCTTTTATCTACCTTATAGACAGATGGGTAAAACATATGTATTAAAAATAAATAATAGGGGGGAACAAATATTAAAATAAATTTAGTAGGTTTAAATGCTAGTGATCAATGAAAGGGAGAGGTAAGGGGTATGGTATGTATGAATTTTTTTCTGTTTTCCTTTTTTTATGAATTGATGCAAATGTCTAAGAAATGATCATGATGATGAATATACAACTATGTGATGATATTGTGAGTTATTGAAATATATCAAGAATGGAATGATTGTATGTCAAGAATGTTTGTGTTTGTATATTCTTATGCTGAATTTTTTTAAAAAAGTGAAAAAATATATAGTTTTAAAATCAGGGATGTTAAGTTTAAAGGGTAGGTAGAGCTTCAGAGTGGTCAGTTTATCTAATAAAAGTCAGAAACTTCATGGACTCATCACACAAAATATTAGAAAACTGCTACTTTAATCAACAAAATAATTTATTCCTTCACTGAGTGGTTTTATTAATAAATCAAAAAGCACATTTATTTGATTTTTAAGGTAAGTATAAGTGGTCTTGGTTCCAAGGGAGATATGCATATTTTTGCCACTCAAGGTTAATTACATGCCCACAGACATTGGCTTCTGTGATAGTTCAGTTCATGTGCCAACTTGGCTAAGTTATATTTTCCAATTATTTCATCAAATAAGACCTGGCCTTATTGCTACTGTGAGGGTATTTTGTGGGTTTAAGACATCAGTAAATTGATTGTATCTAAGGCTGATTACACCTACAATCAACAAAGGAGATTGCTTTCAATATTGAGAAATGATTCATCTAATCAATTTGGGGCCTGAAAGTGAGAACTGATGATTTCAGCAACCATTAAAAAAAATTTTATTACCAAAAAGAGGGATGCTGCTAGTGTAAATACATAAAAAGTGGAAACAGCTTTGGAATTGGATAATGGGTAGAGGCTAAAAGAATTTTTATGGCTCAAAGATGAGTGAAAGCTGTAGAGGAAGTTTGTATCATATACAGAAAGCATAATTCATTATGAAAAGAATGTTGGCAGGAATATGGTACTTCTGGTGATGTATTAGAAAGAAATGACAAATGTGGCATTGGAAGTTGAGCTGATCCTTGTCTTGAGTGGCAGTGAATTTGGTGAAATTGAGTTCTGATGTTGGATAAAAGCAGAATATGAATGTGATGAACTTGGGCATATAACTGAGGAGATTCTCAAGCTAAGCCTGAAAGGTACAACCTGATTTGTCCTTGAAGCTTATAGTAAAATGCAGTAGGAAATAGGCACATTGAGAAATGAAGTCTTAAGCACAAAGTAAACAAAGATTGATTGTTTGTAAAATTCTGAGCCTATGCAAATTGTGTGCTCTGACCTGACTATCAATAAAATCAGTCCCAAGAGAATAAGGTTTCATTTAAATGTTTAACTAAACATGGAACCAGTCAGCTATTGCATTGGAAGTATGGATTGGAAATACAGTTTCATGTAGGAAGCATCTGTGCTAAGTTCTATAGGCTAATGATTCAGACCCCTGTGAACTGCATACAAATCCAACAAGGTGTTTGTGAAATTTGTATGAATAGGTCAACTGTCAGACTGGATTGGAAGGGGAAGAGGAGGAATGAATATAAAGAGTAATTTCAATTAACACAGAAGCCAAGGGCTTGACAAAAGATATCTCCTTTAGCTGAGAGAGTGAGACTAACCATATATGTGGAAAAGATAGCTTGGCTCTTGTGTTTAGAGGTGACAGATGATTTGCCCCTGTGCTTGGAGGACATAGGCCTATACCCTGTTGTTCAAGAAGAGTGCAGCTACCACAAAGCCCCGAAAGGGTGTAGCCTTCACCCACTGTTTGAGGTAACATACCCACTAGACAAGAACTTGGAGTCGAGGGCTGCCAATCTATCAGGCTCAGAAGACAAATCATCAGTTCATAGATGGTTGCCAGACCTTGAAATCTAATGGAATTCATCTTGCTATATTTCATCAATTCTTTGGGATACATTGTTTTATGTGGTTTCCTTCAAATTTCTCCCTTCTGGAACAGGAATATTTATTCTCTTCCTGTCCCTCCACTGTATATCACAACAGATAACTTGTTTTATTGACCTCACCACTCCACAGAAAGAGGTGAATTATGACCTGGAACAGACCACACTCATAACCAATTTTGATGAGACCTTGGACTTAGCTTTGTTACTGAAATAATTTAAGTCTTTGGGGATGATTTTTGTGTGTGTGTGGGAAGACCTTTTTGGGCTCCAGAGGGAAGACTGTGGTGACTTGAGACTATATATCCCAGAATAAACTTAACCCATTTCCATGGTTGTGAACCCATTGTAAATAGTACATTTTAATAAGGTTACATAACTTAAGATATGCCCCAAACTGAAACAGGATATGCCTTAATTCTATTACTGGGGCCTAGTAGGAAAGGTCACAGAGAGATTAAGTCAGAGTGAGGACCCAGAAGCTGAAAGTCAATGTAATAAAAAAGAGAGAAGCCAAGAAAGAGTGCCATATGTATTTTCATATGACAGGAAGTCCAAGGGCAAGGAGTGCTAGCAGCCAGCCCCATTCTTCTGGAAAAATGTATTGCTTTGATGGTGCTTTGAATTTGGACTTCCAACCTCAAAACTGTGAGCCAATAGATTTCCATTGTTTAAGGCAGCCCATTGAATGATGTTTGATATTTCTTCAAAGAAACTAAAATAGCATCAGAAAATAGAATTAGGGTGGTTTGGACTCCAACAGGGTTTCAAAAGTAGACACAGCCCTGCCTTTTGCAAAAGTTTCACTAAGAAGCTAAAAAATAAGTAAAAGGATTTCTCCAAGAAACTTGCTGCCAGAAACAGAGCACTCTAGCACCTAATTGAAACACTCATGCATTTTTCAGTTTTTGGATTTGGAAAGGGACAATGAGGTTTCATTAAACTTTATTTTGACATGGAATACTATTAAGCTCTGTGAACTGCAATGCACTCAAATTTAAAATTGGAGCAGTAATACAAACTACATAGGATGAATTGGAGAAAAAAATTCATTCGTGTCAAGTGCTCAGTAGACTGAGTGGAAAAATGCCGTAACCTTGCAAGGACTATAGCTATGATTCTGTTTATGTGACCCCACTCTCTTACAAAGGGCTCTTAATTCTATGATGACAGTTGGAATGTGATCCAGGCACTCCATTAAGGAATTGAAATTTAACCATCATAATGAAATCCAGGTGATGTGTCAAGGTAGGAAGTTGCAATTGTGTCATCAGTGCTATTTCATTTGCAGAGGCATGTCGTGTTATCACCTGGTGACAACTGCTACTGTTGGAGTGGCCTGAGTGGAAAACTTAAAGAAGTATAATATGGTAGAAGCAAACGTGTGCACATTACATCAGGTGAAGCTTTGAAAATAAAATACTAAATTATTGGATATAACATAGTAATTATGGAGGGAGTTGAAACAAACAAACAAAAATGTGTAACCTTAATAAGTGATTTCTCAGGGGGGCTAAGACAATCATTCTTCCTTTGCCAGAACCCCTCAATTTGAGCAAATATAAGCATGTCTGTCATTATTATCAGGGAGAAAACTGTGATGAAGGGGTGGGAATGATTGTCAATTAGTACAGTTTCACAAGTTTGCATCAATAATGTTACCTCCAAAATACAATAATAAAGATAACATTACTTAATAATGACATTGGCCACAATGTAATACTTCTATACATGAAGAAATATGTATTGGACTGTAGATTATACTGACTTTTGCTTGGATGTGTGTGCTTGTTTGAAAGAATTTGTGTGCCCTAGAAAAGTCATAATTTAATCCTAAGAAATCTTTGGGAGCAACCATTTCTTTTAATCCCTATTCAGCACTATAGGTTCAAAACTTGATCAGGTTGTCTCCATGGAGATGTGATGCAATCATTGTGGGTATTAAACTTGATTAGATAGAGATGTGATTACACCCATTTGGGTGGGTCTTATCAGTTTACTGGTATCCTATAAAAAAGGAGATGTTTTGGTGAATGCAGGAGATTGAGAGAGAGCAGAGACGGATGACAGAATGCCACACAACCACAGAGCAGAGAGTCCACTGGCCAGTGACTTGTAAGATGAAGAAGGAAAATGCCTCCTGGGCAGCTGGGAAGGAAACTAGCAGATGATGCTGTGTTCACCATGTGCCCTTCCTGTCAATAGAGGAACCCTAACTATGTTTGCCATGTGACTTTCCACTTGAGAGAGAAGCCTTGAACTTCATCAGCCTTCTTGAATCAAGGCATATTTCCTTGGATGCCTTAGATTGGACATTTCTATAGACTTCTTTAATTGGGACAGTTCCACAGCCTAAAAACTGTTAACTTGCAACTTATTAAATTCCCTTTTTTTAAAAGCTGTTCTATTTCTGGTATATTACATTCCAGCAGCTAGCAAACTAGAACAATATGTAGTCCAAATTACATTATGTTTCCTTTCCTGACTAGTACAGCAGCCTGAGTGTTAAGGCAAAAGGACTAATGTATTGGACTGTAAGTTTATAAGAAATTAATATTTTCTCTGTTCTTTTTATTATAAAATATATTATTTTAAAAAACCTGAAGTTAGAGATTACATCTGCATGTGTATGGGATAAAGAAAGGAGATAAATATCCCATTCTCTTTAGTGTTATTAGCTAGAAGGTTAAATAAGAAAGGAACCCATGACAAGGTATTTAAATTAGCGTGCACACACACAATACTTACATGGACGCTTACTGAAGGGTTCTTATTTGGCTAAAACATACTAAATTATAAAATCACAAGTTACAGAACAGAGAGAAGCAAATGTTAGAGGAAGTGTGCAGAAAGAAATTAACCTTATCACTACCCATAGGGAAACAAAGAGGTGCAGAGCCTCAGAGGGCAGGGTGGGGCTCCGGAGGAGGCCAGGGGTGGGGTTACAATATGACCCTGAAACACCATTGCTCAGTATATACTTAAAGGAACTGAGTGTGGGGACACAAATGGACATTTGCTCACTGGTGTTTACAGTAACACTGTTCATGATTCACAGTGGATGGAGGTGGCTTAAGGGTACATTGAATGAGGAATGGAAAGGGGAACTATGGTGTATACATCCAACGGACTACTGAGCGGCTACATGAAGGAAAGAAGTTGTAAGGCATGCAGCTAGGTGTGTGAACCTTAAGGACTATGTTGAATGAAATATCAGGAACAAAAAAGCAAAGATTATCAGGCATCAATCATATGGATTAATTATAATATAAACACTCAGTGAACTGAAGTTGAAAGCATGGGTTATCAGGTTGGGGCCTATTGTAAAGGGTCCTGGACTGTAAGCTCTTACAGCAGTCACAAATATTTAGGAGTTGTAAATGTTGTTTCTAAATTCTGAGATACTGAGCTGTTTGTATATGACCAGTTTGTTCCCAGAAACTTGCAGTATTTATGTGATACTTGAGACTCAGAGTTTGAAATGTGAGATTATGAAAGTCAGCAGAACCCAAACAGCAAATGTTTGAATAGTTGATAAAAGGATTAGACTTTGAGTAGAGATATGAAGGAAGCTTATCTGTATAGGACTAAGTTAGAGCAGAATAGAGGGCAAAGGAGGATATCATCCATATTTTAAAACTTCAACATCTGTGTGAGAACAAAGGGAGCAATGTTTATTTGGTGAAAAATTTAAATTTTATGTATTGTATGGTCAGTTTAGATGAATATCATAATTACATGGAGTCTTGAATAAGGCATGGGACCTTGTTGGTTTGTCCAGGTTAGTATGATGCCCCAACATAGCCCACAGCAATTTGGGCAGTTAATAAAGAAGTATTTGTGAAGTCTCCTTAGAGAACTTGGAAGAAAGGAGGAAATATTAAACTTTCCCTTTTGGAGAATTTCTGATATTCTCACAAGCAGGGGGACAACAAATCAATATTCCAAGCCCCAATCTTGGGATTTACCCCTATGAAATTATTCCTGCAAAGGATAGGCTAAGCCTATTTAAAATTATGCCTGAGAACCTCTTCTGTGACTCAGATGTGGCCTGTCCCTCTAGGAGAACTCAGCAGATGAACTCATTGCCCTCACTGCCTTCATGGGTCATGGGTCCCAGGGGTGTAAATTTCCCTGGCAATGTGGTACAGAACTCCCAGGATGAGACAGGACCTGACCTCAAGGAATTGAGTAAACCTGCTTGACCAAATGAGGGAAGAGAAAAATGAGACAAAATAAAGGTTTAAGTGGCTGAGAGATTTCAAACAGAGTGAAAAGTTTATCCAAGAGGTTATTCTTAGGTATTATACGGATGCCCCTCTTTAGTTTATGGTGTATTGGAGTGGCTGGCGGGAAATACCTGAAACTGTTGAGCTGCATCCTGCTAGCCTTGATTCTTGAAGATGATTGTATGAAATGATAACTTTTACAATGTGACTATGTGATTGTGAAAATCTTGTATCTGATGCTCCTTTTATCCAGAGTATGGACAGATGAGTAAAAATACATGGTTAAAAATAAGTAAATAATAGTAGGGATAAGGGATGAAATAAATTGTGTAGATTGATATGGTAGTGATCAATGAGAGGGAGGGATAAATTTATGTTACATATTAGTTTTTTTCTGTTTTCTTTTTATTTCTTTATCTGGAGTGATGAAAATGTTCTAAAAAGTGATCAAGGTGGAATGTATGTGCATGCAGATGTATCAATAAAAATATTTTTTAAAAATATCCCACATTACAGACATGTAATTCTGTAATCACATGTCTTTATTCAATCTTTGAGGATTGAAAAGTGAATGTAGTATAGCACTCAAGATGTATCTTTGGACACATTAAATCTTAGCCAAAATAGCAAAGTTTTATCTGGGTGTGGGGAGAAAAAGGATTTTGAACTAAATAGTGCTGGAGTAGAAGAATGGACAAAAGTTTACTGTGTACATTTGAAACAAAATTAAATTGAAAGTATTCATCTTAAGGGGACAAAAATATAGCTAGCTCTGAGACATAAATACAAGTACAGTCTATCATTTTGGGGTATAGTGTTGTTCATAATAATCCTTTGGTATCTTTAAATGTCCATTGTTCCTCTTATATTAGTAATTTTGTGTCTTCTCTTTTATTTTTGGTTTAGGCTTAGCTAAAGGTTTATCAATTTCATTGATATTTTTAAAGAAATAGTTCAAAAAAATTCCCTATTATTTTCCTGTTTTCAATTTCATTTATTTCCACACCAATGTTTATTTTCTTTTGCTCTCTTTGGACTTAGTTTTCGATTTTTTTCCCAGTTTCCTAAGGTAGAAGCATAGATTACTGATTTTAGACATTTTCTTTTTTTTCACTTATGCACCTGTTACATATTTCCCTCTGTATATAGCTTTGATGCATATACAAAATACTTATTTCAGTTGTTTCTTATTTCTATTACTTCTGCTTTCATTTAACATTTTGAATAGGTTGTGTTTCATATGTTGACAATCTTCATTATCTTATAATGAATGAATTTAAGTCTCCTCTGAGAAATGTTTTGCACAGGTTGTGACATTTTTGCTTCTATTGCTCCTCAAGAAATTGTTAGTAATTATTTTTATCACTTTTATTGTATAAGTTATGGGTAAGAGTACCTTTAAATTCCACTTATATGGTCATTATTTCTGCTCTTATATCTTCCTTGAATTCAAGTAAAAACTTCAATGATGGAAAATATATTTAATTTAGGATTAATAACATTGCATTTTCTTAAACATTTTACATATTTTTAAAATTAATTTATGTTCCAGCTTGAGAATTTATACAATTTATGTTCGCTATATTTTTCCTTATTTTTTTTCTGAGATTACTATGTTTAATCCTCTGATCTCAATATGCATTTTACTTTCACATGTTCATATTTCTTTGTTGTTTCCCACTTACATATATAGGTTACAGAAAATAGGCAATATAGGTATAGATATCAATCTATTATAGATATGCATGATATAGATATAGGTGTATAGATGATATATTACTTTGATACAAATATGGTATGTATATAGGTATAAGCATAGATATAGATATACTTTTATTAAAATTAATGTTTTCATTTTGAGATATTGTATCCACTACCACACTTAAGGAGAAGAGGAGTTCCAACAACAATGAATCACTCATACTGCCCTTTTATAACCACATATACCGCCACTTACCCACATTCCAAAACCTAAGGTATGGTGATCACTAATTTAGTCGCTTTTTAAAATTTTTTCTTTTAAAAAATATTAAATAATGGAATGAGGCAGTATATAACCTTTAGGATTGACTTTTTGTCATTCAACCTGATTATCTGAAATTCATCCAAGATGTAGCAGATATCAATAATTTGTTCCTTCTTACTGCTAAAGGATATTATAATATATGCAGGTACTGCAGATTATGTAAACATTCACCCACTAAAATACATCAAGGTGATTTCCAGATTTTGGCTGTAATGAATAAATCTTCTAGAGCTATTTAGGCATTTTTATTGAGAACCTAAGTTTATTTCTTCCTTCTCATTTGTAGGCCATTTATTTTATATTCTTGCCCATTACCATAGCTTTAACTTCCCATATCATGTTGAATAGGGAGTGTTGACAAGAGATACCCTGGCCTTGGTCCTCATCACTGGTAATCAGTGGGGAGAGCCATCAGTCATTCACTGTTAAGTATGATGTTATCAGTTTGGTATTTCTGTAGATGCATTTTATAAAGCTGAAGAAAATCCCTGAACAACAAATTAGCTGAGAATCTTTATTGGGAATTGGTGTTGCATTTTAGTCAAAGATTTTTCTGTGTCAATTAATATAGCTCTTATGAATTTTGTTTTTAGAAATTCTTCACTTGACCAGAGTGTGTACATCTTCTAGCAAATTGCTGGATTTAGTTTACCAATAGGTTGTTGATATTTTTGGTATGTAATACATGAGGCATATTGGTTTATAGTTGTTTTGCTAGCTTATTTGATTGTTTAGTGTGTATCTGTGTGTGTGTTTGTGATATTTGTCTACATCTGGATTTAGTGTAATGATAGAGACACAAAATAGATTGGTAAGTGTTATTTCTTCCTAATCTCTAGAGAAAATGGTGTAAAATTTCTGCTAACTATTCTTTAAATATTTTGAAAATTTCTGTCAAAAATATGCACTAGGAGATTTATTTTAGGGACGTTAAAGAAGCTAATACCAATTTATTTAAAGGTGAAACTTCTCAAATTGTGTATTTCTACTTGGTTGAGTTTTCATAGTTTGTTCCTTTCAAGAAGCTGGATCATTTCTTATGTTGTCAATTTTAAGGCATTAAGTTACTTTTGGGACTTCTTTATTATCTTTAAAAATATATGTTATTTAAAAATTATTATTACTTTAATTCTACAAGTGAACACTTTCATTTTGCCCCTTATTCTTCATTCTGTGTATATTTTTTGCCTTCTGTGTCAGTTTGAATCTCTTGTGTACTCCAGAAAAGCCATGCCCTTTAATCCTCATTCAATATTGCTTCATGGGAGCTTTTTGATTATCCATTGAGATGTGATCCACCCAATCATATACAGTAACTTTTGATTAGGTAGTTTCCAAAGAGATATGTCCCATTCAAGTTAGAGCTGTTTACTAGAGCT
>PVIY010034853.1:0-26792 GCA_004026745.1 Myrmecophaga tridactyla
GTCTGAGTTGCCCTATCTGAAGAGGGACACCAAGCCCACTTCACCAGGTTGCTGGGGTTCAGAATGGGACTGATGCTTATGAAATCTACTTGAACACAGTGCCCTGTGCCAGGGAAATCCATACTGACCAGAAGGGGCTTCTGGGAAGAGCAGAATGGCTGCCTGATTGGCAAGACGCCACTGGAATTTGTTGGAGGGAAGAAATCTTTAGAACCAGGTGACAGCCAGGATCAGTCTACCATGCCAATCCCAACTGACTGGCTGTGGAGCATTAAGGATAACGAGGCCTTATCTGGTTCAGAGGAACAGAATGCTGTAATTGATTAATAATGCCTGCCACTGGCTGGAAGCGGAGGAGTGAGGGTGTGCGTGTTACCTATTTTCTGTCTTGGATTGTAGGGCAAGCCCACCAGCAGGGGTTGGGTTGGCCATGAAAGCTGTAGAAAGGGAAGCCAGAAGTAAATGTTGGCAGTACCAGCCAGGCACCTTTCAAGGGATGGAGTCTTAACAGGGTATACAAGGCTGGTGCTCATGCATCCTGGTCTCCCCTCCTTCACAGCACCCATAGGATTATTATACATTCTTGCTCTCTTGTAATTGGAGGAGGGGCATGCAACTAATTCTGGCCAATAGGCTGGGAGCAAAGGAGACATTTGATGGGCAGATTAAGACCTTCCATGATCTCTTCCCTGGCTGCAGGTATCCAAGAAGCACCTACTGATATAAAGGAGCTATAAGACCAGGCAACCAGGACCACTGGGCTACCATGTGAAGGACAGCTGTCCCAGATGATCCTCTGAACCTCCAGCAGACTTTGAGTGGACGAGAAGTCACCTTTTGATTACTAATCCACTGAGATTTGGGGATTGATTGTTACCACAGCAAAACTCAACCTCACCTGATGGATACATTTGACAAATGGAATTCGGTGATTTCTCGTCCTGCTAGGCATCAGGACAAATAAGTGGACAGATGGCAGTCCGATGCCCTCAGATATTAAATTCTCTCAACTGATTGTTTAGTTCCATACTTACCAAATACTTTCTGATTTCCTTGTCACTTTGCTTAAAGGGAGAGAATATGCTGATCATTTGGACAAAAGGATGATTCCTGGGATTCATTTGTTCATTTACTTTTCATTCAAAATTATTTTAGAGCTTTTGGCTTTCAGCTTGGAGGAGGCCAAAGTGCATCTTCCTCCTGTCATCCCATATCCACGTTCAACCAGCACGAGCCACCTCTGCCACCACCCAAGTTCGACCCCAGTGAGATCAAACTCATGTATCTGAAGTTCGTTGATGGAGGACGTCTGCCCTGGCCCCCTTGATTGGCCCCCCTGGACTATCTGCAAAAAAGGCTGGTGATGGCATCACCAAGACAATGGTAACTGCAAGGGCCTAAGGATTTTGGTGAAATTGACCACAGAGAACAGACACAGCCAGAGCAGGTGGTACCTTCTGCCTCTACCCTGATGATCAAATCCCTCAAGGAACCACCCAGTGACAGAGAGAAGCAGAAAAACATTAAGCACAATGAAAATATCACTTTGGGTGAGCTCGTCAACATTCCTGAAGGAGTGGCACCAAACTTTAGCCAGAGAACTCTCTGGAACCATTAAAGACGGTCTGGGTCAGCCCGGTCTGTGGGCTGCAAGGTGGAAGGCCACCACCCTCACAACATCACATGGCATCAACAGTAATACTGCAGTGGATTGTCCAGCTGGTAGAACAACAGAGGAAAATATTTCAATAAAAGACCATATGACAACCAAAAGGCATCATTTTAGAAAATTGTAGCCGACACTGTCAGCTGTGTACCCAACGTAAAACAACCTCCCAACTTTTGCAGCATCAATCCTCCCATCTCAGATATCTGATCAGCACAGGGGTAAATCCTGATCTGTCACGTGAATAATTAATTCACTAGGTGTCTATGGTTGCTACAAGGAGGAAAATACAAGAATGCACAAGTCTTTGAGTGTATCTGCTTAGAGAGGTTAACCTGGCAGAGGGAGGGGAGGGGAGGAAAAATGCTCTGAGCTCATGATATTAAAGCCAAAAATGAAGAATTTGGTTGTGAAAAGAATCTTCTGTGAGAAGAACCAATATTTCCTGAGCCCTAATCCTGTGCCACCCATTGATTTCTGGGGAACAGTCAGAAGTGGCATGCCCTTTTGTGACCCAGCCTTGGGAGGCACATGACATCACTTCTGCCACATTCTCTGGGTCAAGCAATCCCAAGCCCATCCAGATGCTCCTTTATCAGAGGAGTATCAAGTAATTTGAAGACATTTTTTTAAAACCACCCCAAACTTAGCATGCAAATCAAAAATCACTTTATTATGCTCACAGTTCCATGGGTCAGGAATTGGGCCAGAGCCCAGCAGGAATATTTTGTCCATGCCATGATGTTTGAGCCTCACCTGGAAAGACCCAAATGCCCGGCAATGTCTCAAGGCTAGGAGCTGGATGCTTCATGCACATGGCTGGCTCCTGGACTTGAGAAGACTCTGTCCACCACAGCCTCTAAACATAGCCTGTCCATGAGACTGGACCACTCACAGGTTGGTGACTGGGCTCTGAGAGGAAGTGCCCCAGGAAGAGAATTGTGGAGTGTGAGCATTGCAGAAGAACCAAGCAGAAGCTGCATGTCTTTTTTTTTTTTTTTTAATTGAGCTATAATTCACATACCATACAATTTACCCATTTAAAGAGTAAAACTCAATGGTTTTTAATATATTCATGGAGTCCTGTAACCATCACTATTAGTAAGTTTAGAACACTTTCACCATCCCAAAAAGAAATCCCATAGCCAACAGCAATCAATCACCATTTCCCCCAAAGCCCCCGCTCCCCAGACCTAAGCAACCACTAATATACTTTCTATCTTTATATAATTTTCTGTTCTGAATAGTTCTTATAAATGGAATCACACACTATTTTAGCTTTTGTGACTGGCTTGTCACAAAATATGTTTCCAAGATTCATCCGTGTTGGAGCATGTATCAGTACTTCGTTTCATTTTATTGCCAAATAATATTCCATTTTCTGAGATGACTTCTGGAAGATCAGGGGGAATATTGCGTAGCACTCAGGAAAGTGTGGGACAAAGACAGAGAAACTGCAATGACAGATTGTAACTCCCTCGGCTCCAGCTCCAGGACCCATCCCACACTCTTAGGAAAATAACTTCGGGTTGTCCAGTTCTCAGACCCTCTTCTGAAAGGGCCACAGAAATCTACTTTACCAAGTACAGGACAGGTCATAGCCCAGCACTGTTCCAGCTTTTTACTGGTGAATTAGACTGCTGGGTCCCACAGTTTCAACCCACCTGGCTATGGACTTCTATGTTTCCAAGAGGCCAGCAGGGAGCTAAGCTGGCCTGCCTTCTGAGGGCTAAGGTTGCTGAACTTCGCCATCTGCTGGGAAGGCCAGAAAAGGGGGAGTGGTATTAAAGGATTTTTGGTGTCTGACCCTCTCCCCAGGGCGCTGTGGAACTTGTGCATACCCCCCTAGGGTCTCTGGCCCTGCTTTCGTAGGACAATACTGATGAACCAAGAGTCAAAGAAGAGCAGTAACACAAGGCCAATCAACAACAAAATCTTAGACAAGAGAGAGAATCCAACCTTCAGAGTAAATTCATAAAGATAATCTGATTCCCAGACATCAGCAAAAAATTACAAACCATACTAAGAAATAGGAAGCTATGGCTCAGTCAAAGGAGCAAATTAAAAAGTCAGAGGAAAAACAGAATTTGGAAACAACTGATCAAAGACGTTCAAACAAATCTCCTAAATAAATTCAATAAGATGGCTAAAGAGATAAAGGCTATTAAGAAGGAACTGAATGGAGGCAGGGTAAGATGGCAGCAGAGTGAGGCATGGAATTTAGTTTGTCCTCTAGAGCAGCTAGTAAATAGCCAAGAACTGTCAGAACAACTGCTGGGGGGAACATGAGTGACTGGACACACAGTGTACACCAGTCTGGACCAGGTGGATGGCTGAGAGCCCACACAGAACTGTAAGTCCCCCAAGCCACAGAAACTGGTACCCCTCCCCCAAGGGCACCACAGGCTGGTTCCTCAGTAAAGTCTGATTTCCGGAGTCTGGAAAGGAAATTAGTAGCGAGAGCTTAGCTCAATCAAGCTCCAAATGCAGAATTAATCAACAAATTCTGACTACTGAATACAGGTCCCCAGCACAGATAAACCTGGAATAAAAAGGAGCTAGGGGTTTTGAAAGGAACTAGGAGTTTTTGCCCCAGACAGGGGTGGGGGAGCTGGTGGAATAAAACAAAACAAAACAGGCTTTTTGAGTTGGACAGCACGAAACACTGGAAAAGGGCTGGGACCCAAGAAAAGGGGGCATATAGAGCTAGACATACACAGAGCCACATACCAACTCAAGGTTTTGATTGACAAACCTGAGGAGTGGGGGCGGGGAGGGTGTCGAGCTCCGAATAGGATTTTTTGCTTTTTTTTTTTTTTTTTACTTCTTAACAGCTCATTAGATAGAACTGGAAGCACCTTCAGGCTCCAGCAGTGCCCCAGGCAAGGGTGGAACCAAAATTTGTCTGAGAGACAAAGTAACTAGTCAGGTGAAAGTGGTTAATTCCTTAAAAGGTGAAATTTCCCCCAAGAAAAGGAGGACAGAGCCCAACTCAACTGGAATACCTCCTTTAAGGAATTCAGGCCCCAGGGGCTGGAAATCAGAAGCAATCAAAGCCATCCTACTACCTCACCTCTGTCTCAACCACATCCCTGGTTGAAATTAAAGAATCACTTTAAGCTGGTGGGAAGCTGCAGGCAGACAAGTGCCACATACTGGTCAGAATAGGAAAAGCACAGAGTCTAGAGGCTTCATAGGAAAGTCTGTCAACCTGTTGGGTCTCACTTTCAGGGAAAACTGATGCTGGCCACTCCTTCCTCCTGAGATCTGGGCCTGTCTGATCTGGGAAAATCTGACTGGGTTCTAAAATATCAGAGGAGACTCTCCTACAAAAAAAAAAAAATAGTTCAATATAGGCAGGGCAAGAAACAGAAAAACAAGAACTGAAAAATTCTGATCAGTTAAATAGAACCTATGCTAGAGGTCTAGAATAAGTAGAACTGAATATCAGAGAACAGATGGAGAACAAAGCTGCCCAGTAAGAAAACCTTAGGTAAAAGACTGAAAACAACCTCCAGAATGAACTAATTAAGGAAATCAAATGCCTAGACACCAGCAGAAAAAAATGAGTCATAATTGGAAAATTGAAGATATGGCCTAATTAAAGGAATAAATCAACACTTCAAATGAGATACAGGAGTTGAAACAACTAATTCAGGATGTTCAAACAGACATGCAAAATCTCATCAAAAATCAAATCAATGAGTTTAGGGAGAATATAAAGAAGACATTGGGCAAACAGAAAGAAGAACTCAAGTAATGAGAGGATACTATAAGTAATTATATGCTAACAAACTAGACAACCTAGATGAAGTGGTCAACTTCCTAGAAAGACATGAACAACCAACATTGACTTGAGAAGAAATAGATGACCTCAAAAAAACCAATCACAAGAAAGAGATTCATTGAGTCAATCATCAAGAAGCCCCCCAAAAAGAAAAATCCAAGACCAGATGGCTTTACATGTGAATTCTACCAAGCATTCAAGAAATAATTAGTACCAATCCTGCTCAAACTCTTCAAAAAAACTGAAGAGGAGGGAAAGCTACTTAACTCATTCTAAGAAGCCAACATCACCCTAATATCAAAGCCAGACAAAGATACTACAAGAAAAGAAAATTGCAGATTAATCTCTTTAATGAATATAGAGGCAAAAATCCTCAACAAAATACTTGCAAATCAAATCCAGCATCACATTAAAAGAATTATGCATCATGACCAAGTGGGATTTATTCCAGGTATTCAAGGCTGGTTCAACATAAGAAAAGCAATTAATGTTATACATCATATCAACAAATCAAAGTGGGAAAATGACATGATCATCTCGATTGATGCAGAAAAGGCATCTGAAAAAATTCAACATCCTTTCTTGATGAAAACATTTCAAAGGCTAGGAATAGAAGGGAACTTTCTCAACATGATAAAGAGAATATATGAAGAATCCACAGCTAACATCATCCTCAATGGGGAAAAACTGAAAACTTTCTCTCTAAAATCAGGAACAAGACAAGGATGTCCACTGTCACAGCTGTTATTCAACATTGTGCTGGAAGTTCTAGCCAGAGCAATTAGACAAGAAAAAGAAATAAAAGGCATACAAATTAGAAAGGAAGAAGTAAAACTCTCACTGTTTGCAAATGATATGATACTATATGTTAAAAATCCAAAAAAAATCTACAACAAAGCTACTAGAGCTAACAAATGAGTACAGTAAACTGGCAGAGTAAAAGATTAATGCCCCAAAATCAGCAGTGTTTCTATACACTAATGATGAGCCATCTGAGGAGGAAATCAAGGAAAATTTTCCATTTACAATAGTAACCAAAATAATGAAATATTTAGGAATAAATTCAACTAAGGATATAAAAGACCTATACACAGAAAACTACAAGAAAATGCTAAAAGAAATCATGGGAGACCTAAATAAATGGAAGGTCATGCCGTGTTCATGGGTTGGAAGACTAATTATAGTTAAGATGTCTGTTCTACCAAAACTGATTTCTAGATTCAATGCAATACCAATTAAAATCCCAACAACTTACTTTACAAAAATATAAAAAAACAATAACCAAATTTATTTAGAAGGGTGGGGTGTCCTGAAGAGATAAAAATATCTTGAGTGGGATGGGCCACGGTGGCTCAGCAGGCAGAGTTCTCACCTGTCATGCTGGAGACCTGGGTTCAATTCCCGGTACCTGCCCATGCAAAAAAATATATATATATATCTTGAGAGAGAAAAATGAAGTGAGAGGTCTCACCCTCCCTAACTTTAAAGCATATTACAAAGCTACAGTGGTCAAAACAGCATAACACTGGCATAAAGATAGATATACTGACCAATGAAATTGAATTGAGTGTTCAGAAATAGACTCTCTCATTTACGGACAATTGATTGTTGGTAAGGTGGTCAAACTAACCCACCTGAGACAGAGCAGCCTCTTCAATGAATGGTGTTTGGAGAACTGGATATCCATATGCAAAAGAATGACAGAGGATACATATCTCACACTCTCTATAAAAATTAACTCAAAATGGATCAGAGACCTGTTCTGGTTTGTTAGCTGCCGGAATGCAATAAACCAGAAATGGAATGGCTTTTTAAAGGGGGAATTTAATAAGTTGCAAGTCAACAGTTTTTAGGCTGTGGAAATGTCCCAATTAAAGCAGATCATGGTAGTTAGATTCAGTTGTCAACTTGGCCAGGTGAAGGCACCTAGTTCTGTTGCTGTGGACATGAGCCAATGGTACATGAACCTCATCTGTTGCTGATTACATCTGCAGTTGGCGAGGAGGCATGCCTGCTGCAATGAATGACGTTTGACTTAATTGGCTGGTGCTTAAATGAGAGAGCACAACGCAGCACAGCCAAAGCAGCTTGGCATACCTCATCTCAGCACTCGCAGCTCAGCCCAGGCCTTTGGAGATGCAGAAAGGAATCACCCTGGGGAAAGTTGCTGGAACCCAGAGGTCTGGAGAGAAGGCCAGCAGAGACCATCCTGTGCCTTCCCACATAAGAAAGAACCTCAGATGAAAGTTAGCTGCCTTTCCTCCGAAGAACTAATGAAATAAATCCCCTTTTATTAAAAGCCAATCCGTCTCTGGTGTGTTGCATTCCAGCAGCTAGCAAACTAGAACACAAATCTATAAAAATGTCCAATCTAAGGCGTCCAGGGAAAGGTACCTTGATTGAAGAAGGTCGATGAAGTTCAGGATTTCTCTCTCAAATGGAAAAGCACATGGCAAATCCAGTCGGGGTTTCTCTCTTGGCCGGAAGGGTACATGGCGAACACAGCGTCATCTACTAGCTTTCTCTCCAGCTCCCTGGGAGGCATTTTCCTTCCTCATCTTCATCTCCAAGAGTTGCTGGCTGGTGGACTCTCTGCTTCGTGGTTCTGCGGTGTTCTCTGTTGTGGCTTTCTCGTGGCTCTGTAGTTCTTCTCTGCTCTCTCTGGATCTCCCGCTTGCTCCAAAATGTTTCCTCTTTTATAGGACTCCAGTAAAGTAATCAAGACCCACCTAGAATGGGTGGAGACACATCTCCACCTAATCCAGTTTAACAACCACTCTTGATTGAGTCACATCTCCAGGGAGATAATCTTATTAAAGTTTCAAACATAAAGTACTGAATAGGGATTAAAAGAAACAGCTGCCTTTACAAAATGGGATTAGGATTAAAATATGGCTTTTCTAGGGTACATACATTCTTTCAAACTGGCACAGACCTAAACATTAGAGCTAAGATCATAAAACTTTAAGAAGAAAATGTAGGCAGATATTTTATAAAAGTTGTAACAGGAGGCAGTTTCCGAGACCTAACACCCAAAGCACAAGCATTGAAAAAAGAAATAGATAAATGGGATCTCCTCAAAATTAAACACTTTTGTGCATCAAAGAACTTTGCCAGGAAAGTAAAAAGACAGCCTACACAATGGGAGACAGTATTTGGAAAACACATATCAGATAATGGTTTAGTATCCAGAATATATAAAGAGATTCTTCAACTCAACAACAAAAAAGACAAACAGTCTAATTTAAAAATGGGTAAAAGACATGAACAGACACCTCCCAGAAGAGGAACTACAAATAGCTAAAAGGCACATGAATAGATGCTCAATTCACTGGCTATAAGGGAAATGCACATCAAAACCACAATGAGATATCATCTCATACCACTAGAATGGCCATATCAAAAAAGCAGAAATGGACAAGTGCTGGAGAGGATGTGGAGAAAGAGGTACATTTATCCACTGTTGGTGGGAATGTCAAATGGTACAACCGCTGTGGAAGGCAGTTTGGCAGTTCCTCAGGAAGCTAAGTATAGAAGTGCCATATGATCCAGCAATCCCATTACTAGGCATATATTCAGAGGAACTGAAGGCAAGGACACAAATGGACTTTTGCACACTGATGTTTACTGATTTTTTTTTATGATTGCCAAGAGATGGAAACAGCCCAAATGTCTATCAATGGAAAAAGTGACTAAACAAGCTGGGTTATATACATACGATGGAATATTATGCAGCTGTTAAGACACAATAAAGTCATGAAGCATGTAACAACATGGATGAAACTTGACGACATTTTGCTGGGAGAAATTAGCCAGAAACAAAAGGACAAATACTATAGGGTCTCACTAATATAGACTAACATTAATGAGTGAGCTTAGAGAGGGGAAGTTAAGAACACAGGTTATCAGGAGATAGAAACAGGATAGAGATTGGGTAATTAGTGCTGAATGAATACAGATTGTGCAAGAAGACTGATTGTAAAAATTCAGAAGTGGCTAGCACAATACTACCTGGATTGTAGCACAATAATATAAGTACACCGAATGAAGCTGAATGTGAGTATGATTGAGAGAGAAGGGCTGGTGGCACATATGAAAGCAGAAAGAAAGAAGGTATAAACTGAGACGGTATCACTTAGGAATGCCTAGAGTGAACAATGATGGTGATTATAAGTACAAATACAAAAAACATTTTTGCATGAGGGAGAACAAATGAATGTCAACATTGCAAGGTGTTGAAAATGGATTGTATACAGGAAAAAGTACAATGAATGCAATCTGGGACCTATAGTCAACAGTAACATTGTAATATGCTTCCACCGAATGTAACAAAGGCATTATGCCAAAACAAAATGTCAACAAGTGGGGGTCATGGGAGGGGGTATGGACACTTTGGGAAGGGGTATGGATTCTTTGTGGAAGAAAAGGAAATATCTTCATATAGATTCTGGTGGCAGAGGCATGTTTATTTACTTAGGTTGGATTGTATGATGCGTGAATAAAACTATTTAAAAATGAACGGAGAGAAATGGATATGAATGCTGAATCATTAAATTGATATTTCTTTTAGTCTCCAGTATTTTAGAGCAGCTAGAAGTAAAAATCTAAAATTGTGAAATTGTAACCTGTTCTAGTTTGCTAGCTGCCGGAATGCAACACACCAGAGATGGATTGGCTTTTAATAAAAGGGGATTTATTTTGTTGGTTCTTCAGAGGAAAGGCAGCTAACTTTCTGCCGAGGTTCTTTCTTATGTGGGAAGGCACAGGATGGTCTCTGCTGGACTTCTCTCAGGCCTCTGGTTTCCAACAACTTTCCCCTGGATGATTTCTTTCTGCATCTTCAAAGGCCTGGGCTGAGCTGCGAGTGCCAAGATGAGGTATGCTGAGCTGCTTGGGCTGTGCTATGTTGGGCTCTCTCATTTAAGCACCAGCCAGTTAGGTCAAACGTCCTTCATTGCAGCAGACACGCCTCCTAGCCGACTGCAGATGTAAATCAGCAACAGATGAGGTTCATGTACCATTGGCTCATGTCCACAGCAACAGAACTAGGTGCCTTCACCTGGCCAAGTTGACAACTAAATCTAACTAACACATAACCCATGTCAAACTCTGAAATATATTCTACAACTAATTGTGGTGCTGTGCTTTGAAATTTATAGCTTTTTTGTGTGTATATGTTATTTTTCACAAAAAAAAGAAGGAAAAAAAGTTTATTGTGATGATAAAAAAATATTTAAGCCCTCTAGTCTCCTATATCCTGGAGCAGCTGGAAGAAAAGATAAGAGATGATGGTATGGGAGCCCATGACAAACTCTGGGATCTGCCCTGTAACTACTTGTTGAAGAGTGCTTTGAAAACGATTGCTTTTTTATTTCTTATATATGTGTTATACTATATAATAAAAAGGTTAAAAATAAAAAATAAAATAGAAAAGATTGGGAGAAGGATCAAAAGAGAAAGAGGGATTATAACAGAAAAGTTAAGATTTAACAAATGAGTATGACTGCTGAATCATTATATTGATATTTCTTTTTAGAGCCCAGTGTGTTGGAGCAGCTAGATGGAAAAACGTAAAGTTGCGGGACTGTAATCCATATCAAACTCTGAAATCTGTTGTATAACTATTTGTTACAATGTACTTTGAAATTTATTGCTTTTTTGTACATATATTTCACAATAACAAGTGTGGGTGGTGACTGCACAGGAGGCTAGGGGTGGAGTTGCCATTTGATCCTGCAAGCCCACTGCTCAGTATATACCTGGAGGAACTGAGTGTGGGGACACGAATGGATATTGGCACACTGGTGTTTATGGTGGCAGTGTTTGATTCATAATGGAAGGAAGTGGCCTAAGGGTACAATGACTGAGGAAAGGAAAGGGGAGCTGTGGTGTATACATGCAGCCGACTACTGAGGGGTTGCAAGAAGGAATGAAGTTGTGAGGCATGCAAGTAGGTGCATGAACCTTAAGGACTATATGTTGAATTTGAAATGTCAGAAACAAAAAGACAAACACTATCATGCCTCAATCATATGGACTAACTATAATATAAAAACTTGTTGAGGGCAGCTGCCGTGGCTCAGCAGGCAGAGCTCCGACCTGCCGTGCTGGAGGTCTGGAGTTCAATCCCTGGTGCCTCCTGCCCATATGCAAATTAAAAACAAAACAAAACAAAACAAAAAAAAACTTGTTGAATTGAAGTCAAGAATGTGGGTTATCAGGTTGGGGCTTATCGTAAAGGGTCCTAGATTGTAAGCTCTCACGGAAGCCACATATATTCAGGGGTTGTAACTTTATTCAGGGGTTGTAACTTATTTCAAAATTCTGAGATACTGGGCTGTTTGTATATAACCTGGTCATTCCCAGAAACTTCGGGTATTTATGTGACACCTGAGACTCAGAATTCGAGCTCTGATCTATGAAAGCCAGCAGTACCCCATACAGGAACTATTTAAAAAGTTGAAAAAGGGTCAGACTTCTACTAGAGATATGAATGAAGCTGACCTGGATAGAACTAAGGTAAATCAGAATACAGGGTAAAGGATTATATCGTCCATATTTTAAAACTTCAATTTCTGTGTGAGACCAAAGGGAGAGATGTTTATTTGATGCACAATTTAGATTTTGGGTAGTGCATTACCTAACCTAACTTCTATGGTCAGTTTAGCTGAACACCATAATTACATGGAATCTTGAATAAGGTGTGAGATTCTGTTGGTTAGGCCAGATTAGTATGATGCCCCAATATATCCCAGAGTAATTTGGGCAGTGAAAAAAATACATATTTGCAAAGTCCCTTTTGGGGGTTGGGGAGAAAGGAGAAAATATTCAACGTCCCCATTTGGAGAATTCCTGACATTCTCACAAGCAGTGGGGACAACCAAATCAGTAGGCTGAGCCCTCGATCTTCGGGTCTGGCCCCATGAAATTTATTCCTGCGAAGAATAAGCTAACCTACTCATAATTATGCCTAAGAGTCACCCCCAGAGAACCTCATTTGTTGCTTAGATGTGGCCTCTCTCTCTCTAAGCCAACTGGGCAGGTGAACTCACTGCCCTCCCCCTCTCTACGTGGGACATGACTCCCAGGAATGTAAATCTCCCTGGCAATGTGGGACAGGACTCTTGGGATGAGCTGGGACCCAGTATTATGGGATTAAAAAAACTTTCTTGACCAAAAGGGGGAGGAGAGAAATGAGACAAAATAAAGTTTCAGTGGCTGAGAGATTTCAAACAGAGTCAAGAGGTTTTCCTGGAGATTATTCTTATGATAACCCTTTTTAGTTTACGGTGTACTGGAGTGGCTGGAGGGAAGTACCTAAAACTGTTGAACTGTGTTCCAGTAACCTTGATTCTTGAAGGCACTTATATAATGATATAACTTTTATAATATGACTGTGTGATTGTGAAAACCTTGTATCTGATGTTCTTTTTATCCAGGGTATGGACTAATGAGTTAAAAAATATATGGATTAAAAATAAATAAATAATGGGGGGGATAAGGGATTAAAAAGAAATCACATAGATTGAAATACTTGTGGTCAGTGAGAGGGAGGGATAAGGAATATGGGGTATATGAGTTTTTTCTTTTTTCTCTTTATTTCTCTGGAGTGATGCAAATGTTCTAAAAATGATAATGGTGATCAATACACACACAACTATGTAATGATATTGTGAGCCACTGATTGTACACCATGTATGGACTGTAAGTGTGTGAAGATTTGTCAGTAAAAATATATTTTTTAAAAAATAAGAAGGCACTGGATGAGCATAAAGAAGAATTTGAAAGCGTGCAAAAAAAATAACAGATTTAGGGGGAATGAAAGGCACAATAGATGAAATTTAAAATACACTAGAGTCATACAAGAGCAGATTTGAAGAGGAGGAAGAAAGGTTCAGAAAGCTAGAAGATAGAATATCCAAATTTGAACAGACTAAAGAACAAATAGAGAAAAGCATGGAAAGAATTGAGCAGAGTCTCAGGGAATTGATTGACAATGTAAAGCACACAAACATTCGTGTTATGGGCGTCCCAGAGGGAGAAGGGAAGGGAAAAGGGGCAGAAAAAATTTTTGATTAAATAATGGTAGAAAATTTCCCAACTCTTCCGAAAGACATAGATATTTGTGTCCAAGAAGCACAATGTATGCCAAACCTAAAAAATCCAAATAGACCGACTCCAGACACATACTAATTAGAATGTCAAATCCCAAGTATGAGAGAGTACTCTGAAAGCAGCAAGGAAAAAGTGATTGGCTTAACAACAGGAATTTGTTGTCTAACAGTTTCAGAGGCTAGACGGCTTGCTTCCTTCTGGGATTGGCAGCATTCTGGATGGCTGGTAATCCATGGATTCCTTGGCTTTCCTGCCACATTGTGATGTCACATTTCTCTTCCATGTTCTGTTTACTTCCAGCCTCTTGTTCCTCCACGTGGCTTTCTCTTAGTAAAGTCTTCAATACTAGGATTAAGACCCAACCTCATCCTGTTGAGTCATATCTTAACTAAAATTAACCTCTTAAAAAGATCCTATTTCCAATGGGCTGTAAACCCATTGGAATGGACTAAGATTAAGAACATGTTTTTTTCCTGAGGCACATAATTCAACCTACCACACTTGTATTTCCACATGAATTTTAGGATCACCTTGTCAATTTGTGCAAAGAAGCCAGCTAGGAATTTGATAGTCAATGCAACATTAACTCTACAGGTCAATATGGGAGTACTGCCATCTCAACAAAATTAAGTCTTTTGATCCATGAACATGAGCTGCCTTTCCATTTATTTAGGTCTTTAAATTCTTTTAACAATGTTTTGTAGTTTTGAAGATTATATAGTTTACACTTCTTTTGTTAAATTTATTCCTAAGTACTTTATTCCTTTTGTGGCTTTTATAATGGAATTGTTTTCTTAATTTCATTTTCAGATTATTCGTTGCTAATGTATAGAAATACAATAGATTTTGGTATATTGATCTTGTATCTTGCACTCTTGCAGAACTTTTTTATTAGTTTTAATAGGTTTTAAGTCAATTCCTTAGAATTTTTTATAAACAAGATCATGTCATCTAGTTTTACTTCTTTGTTTTCAATCTTTGTTTCAATTTGGTTTCCTCTTCTCAGGTTGAAGAAATTCCCTTCTGTGCCAGTTGGAAACTGTTGTGTACCCCAGAAAAAGCCACATCCTTTAATCCTTATTTAATATTGCTGGGTAGGATCTTTTTTATTATTTCCATGGAGATGTGACCCATCCAACTGTGGGTGGTAACTTTTTTTTTTTGCATGTTATATGGCAGGGGTCATATTTCATTCTTTTTCCATGTGAGTATCCCCTTATTGCAGCACCACTTGCTGAATTTTTGTTTGTTTTTGTTTGTTTGGGAAGTGCATGAGCTAGGAATCGAACCCAGGTCTCCTTCATGGCAGGCAAGAATTCTACCACTGAAATACCCTTGCACCCCTGGTGGTAACTTTTGATTAGATGGTTTCCATGGAGATACATCTCCACCCATTCAAGGTAGGGTTGCTTACTGGAGTCCTTTGAAAGGGAACCATTTTGGAAAATGCTTTAGAGCCACTAGAACCAACAGCAACCAGAACAACAGAGTCTACACAGTCAGAGACCTTTGGAGATGAAGAAGGAAAATGCCCCTGGGGGAACTTCATGAAACAAGAAACCAGGAGAGAAAGCTAGCAGATTTCACCATGTACCCTTCCAGCTGAGAGAGAAACCCTGAACTTCATCGGCCTTTCAAGAGTTAACCTCTTGTTGGTGCCTTAATTTGGACCTTTTCACAGCCTTAGAACTGTAAACTTGCAACTTATTAAATTCCCCTTTTTAAAAGCTGTTCCAGCTCTGGTATATCGCATTCCTGTAGCTTACAGATTAAAACATCTTCTATTCCTAATTTGTTGAGTATTTTATCAGGAAGCGGTGTTGGATTTTGTCAAATGCTTTTTCTGCATCTCTTGAGATGATCATGTGGTTTTTGCCCTTTTTCCTATTGATATAGTATAGTATATTAGTTGATTTTCTATGTTAAACCTACTTTGCATTCCTGGAACAAATATCACCTGGTCATTGTTTTGGTTTAGTTACACTGCTAGAATGTGATATACCAGAAGTGGCTTGGCTTTTACAAGGAGATTTATTAACTTACAAACTTACAGTTCTTAGGCTTTTAAAAAAAGCAATGGTTTCCTTGGGTCTGATGCTCCTTTTATCCACCTAATCAACAGATGAGTAAAACATATGGAATAAAAATAAATAATAGGGGGAACAAATGTTAAAATAAATTTAGATTGAAATGCTAGTGATCAATGAAAGGGAGGGGTAAGGGGTATGGTGTGTATGAATTTTTTTCTGTTTTCTTTTTATTTCTTTTTCTGAACTGATGCAAATGTTCTAAGAAATTATCATGATGATGAATATGCAACTATGTGATGATATTGTGAATTACTGACTATATATGTAGAACAGAATGATAAGTTAAGAATGCTTGTGTTTGTTGTTATATATTTTTTAATGTAAAAATTAATTTAAAAAAAAAAGAAAAGGGCAATGGTTTCTCTCTGAAGACTGGCTACCAGTGAGCTCTGGAAAACTGAAATCCTCTGAATTTCAATCCCAGAGGAGCTTAGGCACATAGGAATGTTTGCTGGTCCTTCTCTCCTGGGTTTCCATGCTTTCATCTTCTGCCTTCAGTGGCTTCACTGGGGCTTTTTTTCTGTCTTTTATCTCTTGTAAAGGACTCCAATTAGAGAATTAAGACCCACCTTGAATGAGGTGGGTCACATCTCAATTGAAATAGTCAAAAGGCCCCACCCACAACAGGTTCACACCCACAGGAATGGAGTAAAAGAACATGGCCTTTTCTAGAATACATACAGCTTCAAACCAAGACAGTCACAGAGTACGATCCATTTTATACGTTGCAGGATTTGGTGTGCTACTATTTTGTTGATGATTTTTGTGTCCATGTTCATAAGGGAAATTGGTCTATAGTTTTCTTGTGATGTCTGTTCTTGTTCTGGTACTGGGGTAATACTAACCTTATAGATGGATTAAGAAGTGTTCCCTCCTTTCCTGTTTTTTTGGAACTTTGGGAAAAGTTGGTAATAATAATTCTTTATCTTTATATGTACAGCAGAATCCATCAATGACACTTTCTGGGCCTGAGCTTTTCTTTGTGGGAAGTTTTTGAATTACTAATTCAATCACTTGTTTTAGGTCTATTCAGATTTTCTATTTCCTTTTTAATCAATTTTGGTATTTTGTGTATTTCTAGAAATTTGTTCATTTCATCTGAGTTACGTAATTTGTATACAGTGGCTCATTGTATTTCTTTATAATCCTTTTAATTTCTATAGGGTGTAGGTAGTATCTCTTCTTTCATTTTAATGACTTGAGTCTCCTGTCTTTTTTTCTTGGTCAGTCTAGCTAAAGGTTTTTAAATTTCAAAGAACCATCTTTCAAGTTCATTGATTTCCTCTATTTTTCTATATTCTATTTCATTTATTTCTGCACTAATCTTTATTATTTCCTTCTTCTGCTTGTTTTAGTTTTTGTTTGTTTGCTCTTCTTTTCCTGTGTCTTAAGGTGGAAGTTTAGATCAGTGGTTTGAGAAATTTATAAGATAAGCATTTATAACTATACATTTCCTTCAAAGCACTGCTTTAGCTGCATGTAAGTTTTATTATGTTGTGTCTTCATTTTCATTCATCTAAAAGTATGTTCTAATTTCCCGTGTGATTTCTTCTTTGACTCACTGGTTATTTAGGAGTATATTGCTTAATTATATACATATTTGTGAAATTCCCCATTTTTTTTTCTGCCACTCATTTCTATTTTCATTCCATGAGGTTGAGGAACATACCTTGTGTGATTTCAATCCTTTTAAATGTATTCAGGTTTGCTTTGTGGCCTAGAATATGGTCTAAGAAAACAGACCATATGCTGTTGTCATATGGCGTGTTCTATAGATGTCAGGTCAGTTAGTTTACCATGCTGTTCAAGTCTTCTATTTTCTTGTTGTTGTTCTATCCATTATTGAAAGTGCAGCAATGAAGTCTTCAACTTTGATTGCTGAATAGTCTATTTCTTCCTTCAGTTCTATACATTCTTGTTTCATATACTTTGGGGCTCTGTTGTTAGGTGCATATATGCTTACAATTTTTATATCTTCCATATTGGGATCTCCAGCAATCTGTGATGTGATAGTGATTATTCCTGTCTTATAGATGAAAAAGAATCTCCTGCATTTGCTCAAAAGTTAATGATCATATGCCCTCAGTGGGGCCCTGATGGAAAGGAACAGCTGAGGATGCACCCCAGTAACAGACCTTTGAGGCTGGCAACTAATATAGAGACATGTACACACAGCTCTTGTAGAGCCTCAATTCAAGTGGGAAACCCTGTGATGAAGCGTGGGTCCCGGTCCCAGACTCCCTGACTTCAAATCTGGGCTCTTACCATTCACTGGCTGTGGGACCTTAGGATCGTCACTTAATCCCTTCGTGCTTCACTTTCCTCATCTATAAAGTGGAAAGACAACACAATAATAATGCCTACCTCATAGCATTGTGAGAATTATATGAATTAATGGAGGTAAGGGATTCAGGACAGTGCCTGATGCATAATAAATGCTCAATAAATACTAATTGTTTTTGGTATATAATACCAGAATTCAACTATGTGTGCTCAGAAAGAAAGAGAGAGAGAAGGGAGAACAAGGTACACGATTTAGGCAATTCTGCCTGGACATAAACCCAGCTCCAAGCAAGAAGCGGGGGTACTGTTCTAATCCCACACATCTTTCAGAGTAAGAGTAGAATCTAAAATTATAATTGTGAACATACTTAATGGCTTTCCTTACTGGCCCTCTTTGTATTCAGGAATTTGTTACTGTAAAAGACAGCATTCAGAAAACTCTCTTTATCATACTTTATGGGTGATTTAAAGGATTTTTAGAAGTTTTTAAACATGTATTTGTCCATTTTTACTGACTACAAATTTCTACTCACATCAGAACGTAATGCCCCTATTAAATGCTTGTCAAAATGATAAGTGCTAAAACAGGGGTGAGGATGTTCCAGAAATTGTTCAGCTGGTGGTTGTGGGAGCCAGAGCAAGACTCCAACCTGGGGACTCCCAGTCAGTGCTCTTCCTTCTGCAATCTGGGCCCTGGGAGGACAACCCTGACCAATCTCAGCCCCTGAGTCCTCTCTAGGGAGAGGGGAGAGGCCCATCCTCTAGGGCCCACTGCAGAACTTGAACTCAGATTCCCCACCCTAAGAGAATATTAGGAGTTGGGGTGAGAGGGAATGTGGGTTCAAATGACATTCCACAGCCAGCCCAGTGTGACCTCTCCGAGCCTCGATATCATGCTGTACAAAATGGAGACAATGACACCTACTTTGACGTAGACATCAAAATTATTCCGCACTCAGCAAGCGCTCAAGTGTATATCCCCTTGCCTCTGCTTTATCTATGCAGACTGGGTGAGTTGAGTGCAATGTATCTTCAAGCCAGCAGGTGGTGCTACAGACCAAGAAGCCTGAAAAAAACGAAAGGGAACTGGTTGGGTGTGCTTGAAAGGTTGATCAGCTGGCGCCCTGCAGCAAGGAGAAAGCATTGAGAGCAGAGGTAGGAGTTCAGGTGACACAAGTGCCTGATCACGCCCTACATATGCTCAGACACCAGAGGCTCGCATATGTGCATATACTTGGACCAACCTTGAACCAGATTGAGGCTTTCCCATGCATGATTCCCCTAAATACTCAGTAATGTCCTAATGGAGATGTCAATAAGATCTCATATCAAAGGCAAGGAAACTGGATCCAGAGATGCAAAGTGACCTCCACCCGATCACACAACAATCCATGGCCAGCTGGGATTTGATCTATAGCCATAATATTAACAGCTTCCACTTATGTAATTTCTGTATGCTATATTAAATGGTGTCCTAAGCACGTCTGCACATATTAACTCATTAAATTCTTATAACAGCCCTACAAATAGGCAATAGTATTAGTCTCATATTACAGAGAAGGAACTGGCAGCACAGAGAGGTTAAGTAATTTGCCCAAAGTCACACAGCCAGACCATGAGAGCTAGAATTTTAACTCCACAGAGTGTGCTCTAAACCACTGTCCTCCCTTGCCTGCTGGCAATAGGGCTACAGGTAGGCATGGATGGCCACAGGCACACCCTCAATTGTCCCTGACACCACCCTCTCCTGTCTGGCCAACCCAGAATCACTCCTCTGGATGGGGGTGGAGGAGTGGAGGGAGGGAGAGAACTCACTGGAGAAGGACCCTGCTAAACATTCCCATTTCCCCAAGGACACCTCCTTGAAGCCCCTCTGCTGTGTCTGGAAGGCCATGGGGCCACCTCTCACTGCAGCTCCACCTATGCAGTGAGGGGGCAGCAACTCTCTGGCTGCTGGGGCAGAACCGGCTGTAGATGATCCAGGGAAGCGAAGGTGGTGGTGGCTGGGGTACAGGTGGTGACTGGAAATGGGGGAAGTACTTAGATTATGGGTACGTTTGGAGAGTGAGCCAATCAGGCTTGCTGATGAGTTTGGTGTGTAAATGTGAGAGAACTTCTAATTACACTAATAAAATATATTGTATATCACTCTGTCACATGTGTTAGTTGTTACAAATTAACCCCAAACTTAGGGGCTTAAAACGACAATAAACATTATATCTTAATTTCTGTGGGTCAGGAATTCCGGAGCTGGATGGTTCTGGCTCAGAGTTTTCCATGAGGCTGTAGACACCCGAAGGTTTGACAGGCTGGAGTATTTGCTGCCAAGCTGGCTTGTTTGCCTGGTGCAGGGCTGTCGAGTGTCCTCATGACATGGTGGCTGTGCGTGACCCAGAAGAGTGCACAAGACGGAAATGCCTTTATCATCTCCCCACAGAAGTCACGTTCCATCATTTCTACAATATGCTGTGGGTTTCGCGGGCAGCCCTGTCCAGTATGATCTCCTCCCCCACTGGGTGACAGAACCAGGAGGTGGGGACAACTGCAGCCCCCTTGGGGCTGGCCACATAAGGGAGACATTTTCTCCTTTCTTTCCAAATAAATAAATGCTCTGCAAGCTGAAGAAAACACCCACTTCGGCTCTTCCATCTCTTGCTCACTTTCAGCCCATGCCTGGCTCAGCCATGAATGCTGGGGATGCCACGGAAAGCAAGCCCAAAAAGCTTCCTGCCCCAGTGGGGCTCACGCTCTGGCAGGGGAAGCAGACACTAAACTAATGCATAGTAATGCCTAACGTGATGTCAGGTGGTGGCACAGCAGGTGTACGGGTGGATGGTGGGGTGGGGTCCCGGCAGACGGTCCCCAGGCCCTGTCCGGTCATTGCCCCTAGCACGTTGGCCCCTCACAGCATGTTTTAAACATCTCAAGGGGGTTCTAGCATTTTAAACATTGGGAGACTTAATATCAAAGTTTCAATTTCCAACTTCTCTTGAGAAAATATATGCTCTGGCCACCCAGATCCTTTTTCCCACATAGCAGCCATCACCCACAACTGAACGGCGGCTGCCCCTGGAAATGGACATGAATGGCCGCCCTAATCCCTGCGCCAGGGCCGAGGCACAGAGTCCCTTGGATGCCCAGAGTGTGGCTGCTGGCAGCACACAGCTGAGCCCCTCAGCGGAAAGAAGCTGCCTTTTCAAATGTCATGTCTCTCCCAGGAGCTGTCTCTCCAGACTGGTGAGGGCAGCGACAGAGGCCTGGCCTCCCCACCTCTGTCTGGGACATCCCTGAAGAGCTGTCCCAGCTCCAGAGCTCCTAAAGGGACAGGCTGAGGCCGGTCTGCTGCGACTGCCTGATCTTGCTTCTCTCACCCCCACCCCCCACTCCCCAAGATCCCAAGGGCACTCCCCGCAAAACCACCTGCATGCAAATCTCCACCTCACTGTCTGTTTCTCAGGGATCCCCAGCTTTAAGGCAGAGCAGGTGCTCACCAGCTCTCCACAGCCTCTGCTTGACCCACCAGCCTACCTGGCATTTGAGTTTCCCACTTCTGGTGATGCTCTGGCCTCCCCACAGTGGTGAGAACAGGAGGAGCTAATGATTCTAAGAGAGGCTCGGTAAAGGTCTCAGCCCTTTTAGAGTTAACTCATTTGACCCTCACAATAGCCCTCTGATCACTACACACCTCTTAAAACTGATGAAAAAGATTTCTTGTAACTGAAAATACCAAGTGCTGGAGGGGATGCACAACAACTGCAATTCCCATACACTGTGGGTGGGAATGCAAAATGGGACAGCTACACTGTGAAACAGCGTGTCAGTTTCTTCTACAATTATATATACATCTGCCTTATGGACCAGCCATTCCACTCCTAGAGAGAGCAGAACTATATCCACACAAAGATGTGTGCGTGCATGCTTATGGCAGCCCAAACTGGAAAAGACCCAAACAGCCTTCAACTGGGAATGGATAAACAAATTGTACATGCACGCAATGGAATACTACATGGCAATAAAAAAGGAAAGAACTTCTGATGCTGACATCATGGATGAGTTTCAAAGGTATTATGCTGAGTGGAAGAAGTCAGACTCCAAAGAGTATATATTGAATGATTCTATTTATCTAGCATTCTTGCAAAGGCAAAACTATATAGATAGAAAGCAGGAGTCTCAATTTCCTAGGGCTGCTGTAACAAAATACCACAAACTGCGTGGCTTAAAATAATTTATGTTCTCACGGCTCTGGAGTCAGAAGTTCAAAATCAAGCATCTGCTGGGCCACATTCCCTCCAAAAATTCTCGGGGAAAACCCGTTCCTTGGTTCCTCCAGCTCCTAGTGGCTCCAGGCATTCCTTGGCTTGCGGCTGCATCCTTCCAGTCTCCAGCTCTGTGGCCACCCCGCATCCTCCTCTGGGTGTCTGTGCCTCCCTTTGCCTCAATAAGGACGCCTGTGATAGCATTTAGAGCCATCCCAGATGATCCAGGCCATCTCATTGCAAAATCCTCAATTTAATCCTGTCTGCAAAGACCCTTTCTCCAAACGGGATAACATTTATAAATCCCGGGAATTAGGACTTGACACCTTTGGGGAGCCATTGTACAACCACTACACCAGAGATCAGAGGAAAGGGTACTGACTAACAAGGGCCATGCAGGAACATTTTTGGTGATGGAAATGTGCTGTTATACATAAGTGCTGGTGGTGGCAACATGATTTATACATTTGTTAAAACTCAAGGAACTATACCTTAAAAAGGGCGAATTTTATGATATGTAAGCCAAACTCTTCTATAGAAAGAAAAAATAATACCGTATGAGGTAGGTACTATAATTTCACAGATAGGGAAACCGAGGCACAGCGATTGCCTGACTCTCCCAAGGTGCCCAGCTGTAAGCGGCAGACAGGATGGAAGAGGCAGGCTGGCGCCAGAGTCCGTGCTCATAATCAATGCACTAGTTATTACTTGGGGAGAGAATCGGGGAGGTGGTTCTTTCTGGTTCCATCACTAACAATTAACCGGAAAGGTTTGAAAGCGACAGGAAAAGACTGTGCCCTCCCACAGCGGTGACATGTAACAATTCTGCAGTTCTCGGCTTTCAGATTCTCTGCTTCAGAATTCCGTGAGGCAGAAGAGGCTGCCCACTTCCGAGCCAAGAGGGCAGCTGTGGGGGGATGCTGGGGCTGGGTGGGGAGGGGAGAGGACTGGGTGGTGGTGGGGGGGCATAACAAGGGGGGAGGGCTCTCCCCACAGAGCACTCACATCCGGACCCCAGGGACAAGGCCTCTGTCCCCTCCATTCACTCACCCCAGCTGATGCCACACACTCCACCGGAAGCGTCCTCAACCCCCCTCCTTGTCTGAAGGGCTCAGATGGAGGGGTAGCCCATTAACCCCTTCCTGGCCTCACTGCTTCACTCCACAGCTGTCACATTGGCGGCCCCAGGCCCACGCAGGCGAGAGGGCCTGGTAGTTCATCACAATTAGAGAACAGGGTGTCAGCTGTAAGGCTGGCCCCTTCCATCGGCTGCCAGCCGGCCAGGCCACGAGGGCAGCCACCGAAGCCACACAGCAGGTCCTGAGACCTCCACAGGCAAAGAGGACAGTCCCATCCGGGTTCACTCCTGGGGACATCCCATGGGACCCCAGCAAAGTGTCCTCCATTGTCAGGGCTGCATCCGAGCCTGTTCCCCCTCAGGACCTCTGCCCGCTCCTCACACGGCCAGCTCCGCAGCCTACAGATAGCTGCTGAAACGTCACCTCTTCTGAGAGGCCCTCCCTGACCACCCTGGCTAATGGGATGCTCTTCTCCATCGTGATCACAGGCCCTATTTGAGGTTTTGGTTGTTTTCTTTCTCTCAAAGCACTTATCACTTCCTGAAACTGTCTTAGGTGCCAACTGGTTCATTGTGTTTCCCTATGTGTTCTAAGCGAGCAGGGCATGTCCATCTTGTCACAGGGGGACCCCCAGCACTCATCACAGTACCTGGAAAAATGTTTAATGAAGCAGTCACAGGCACCAGTTCTCAGAACCTACAGTTCTGGAAAGGAGCCCCAGGAACCCCACTTGGGCAAGATGGGGAGATAGAGGGAGATACATATATATATATGGCTCAATATATACTGGTCAGAGCCAGCCTCATGGATGCCTCTGAGACAGGCCCATTTCAATTTGCCTTATATACTGTGTTTCCATCTCTTATTTCTTTGTGAAATGGGTTCTAAACTTAATAAAGCTTGAAAACCACCAACTACCAATCTAATCTAACTGCCCTCAGTGACCAGATGGGGAAACCGAGGCCCAATGACATGTCTGAGCCATGTATCTGACAGTGCTGAGATGGGAACCCAGGTTTCCTCACCCCCAGCCTTGGGGCTTATTCTTTCTGCAGTTGTCACTTAACTTATAGAACACATTTTATCAAGGCTTCTGCCCCAGGCCGGTGCTGGCCCAGGGAGCGGGGACTCTAAGGGAGCCTCTGGCAGGAGAAGCCCACTGTCTGGAGGGGGAGGGGGGGACAGTCATAGAAACAGCCCCGCCCCTCCCAAAAAGAAACAGACGTGGCTCCCATCCATCTGTGTGGATGCTGGGGTCTAGGGGACAGTGAGTGGCCGCAAAAAACTGTAGGGGTTTCTTGTTGCCAGTCTCTTCCCAACATAGTCAATGCAGATACAAGCAAATAATTTCTTTTATTTTAAATATAAATAAATGATCACATAGTTTACACACTGCTCTACACCTTGCTTTTAAAAAAGAAAATCTGAGGTATAATTTACATATGGTGAAAGTCACCTGTGTAACCGACACCCCACTCGAGTGTTCTGCAGAACACTTCCAGCACCCCATAAAGTTTTTTATGTCCCTTCCTAATAAATCCCTCCATTCCCAGAGGCAACCAGCCCTCTGATTTCCATCACCATAGACTGGCTAGTTTTGCTTGTTCTAGAACTTCATATAAATATCATCATATAGCATGTTATTTTTTGGTGACTGGCTTTTATTTTGCGCAACATGTTTTGAAATGCAAACATTAGCCCTTATGTGTATCATTACTTCATTCATGTAGACTGCAGTGAAGTGACCACTGCATGGAGGGCCAGTCCATTTACCCAATAACTGGTTCATGGACATTGAGCTGCTTCTAGTTCTTGACTATTACAAATAAAGCTGTTCTCAACGTTTGTGTTCTAGTCCTTATGGGGACATGTATTTTTATTTATTTTGGGTAAAAACCTAAGGGTGAAATTGCTGAGTCATTGAGTAGGTGTAGGTCTAACTTTATAAGAAACTGCCGAACTGTTTTCCAAAATGGGACATCATAAATACCATTTCCTATCATAGCGACCTTCCTTGTTCGTGTTCATGGCTGTGTAGTATTCCATTTTATGAGTGTCCAACAATTCACTTAACCAATCCTGTATTGGGGGACATTTAAGTTGTTTCCAGGCTTTTTTTTTAAATCACAAACAAGGCTGCAATGAATAGCCCCGGTGGTATGTCATAAGTCACATGGGTGAGTGTTCCTGTAGAACACTCTCCTAGATCTGAAACTCTTGAGAGTGGCAGAGACTGATGGTGTCCTTCAGGACTCAGACTCCACTTCTTCCTTTGAAATGGAACACCTGGTATCTGAAATACAGACCATATTTCCCAGTCTCCCTTGTAGGTTTGGACAATGGGATACAGGAAAAGGATCATGAGTGACTTCCAGAAAGTATCTTTAAAGGGAATCCCTTCCTTTCTTGGCTGTTTTCTACCGAATGATAACTGGAAGGCTATCTGCAGATGGAGATGTGATGGCTGGTGTTTGAGCAGCTATATGGGCCATGAGGTGGAAGCCATTAACTGAGAGTGTTAAAGTAGCAAGATAGAAGGGGCCTAGGTTCCTGAATTGTGGAGCAGCATGCCAACCCTAGACAGCCTACCTTCAGAGGTAGCGAAACGCCTCTATCTTGTTTAAATCATTATTACTGCAGGTGTGCTGATTCATGTAGCCACTGGGCTATACAGATCCTTTTCATTTGTAATTCTTGGAAAGTTGCGCTACATAGCCTTGCCTTTAGAAAGATCACTTGGGGGCTGGGGTGCAGGCAGATTGAAGAGTGAGATACAGGAACAGGAAGACCATTGAGAAACTTGTGCAGTGGTCAAGGGAAAAGAACGATAAGGCCCCAAACCATATGAGAGCAATTTAGATAGGGGTGGAGGCAACCAAATTCTCCCTGAGCCTAAAGGGGAGAATGATAAACTGGAAATGATCTGACAGCTCTCCAAACCCAGTAATGCTCCTATCCCACCCTCAGCCCTGGGCCCACACCTTCACTTCATCACTCACCCTCCCCGGAGGTGCTCTTGGCTCCATACCTGCTGAACCTTCTTCCTGCAACCCTCCTACCTCCATGCCCCTCCACCCCTTCACCTGTTTAATTTCAAATTGTCTTTCAAGCCTTAGTTCAGTCAGAGCCTCCTGCAGGAAGTCCTCTCTGATTCTTCACTCTTCGGAAGACCCTCCTCTGAGCCCCCAAACCCCTGTTGCTGTTCCAACTCTAGAATCCGCCAGGCTGCATTCTAAGTATCTGTTTATAAGTCTGCTGCATTAGGTTGAGAGCTTTTCGCTAATGAGCATGGGAGCCAAGAGAGACCCGCAACGAGACTGGGCGTGGGACCACGTGTTCAGCACTTTAGCAGATTAACTTATTCAATGCTTTGAACAGACACCCTCTAATTGGGTGGCTGAAAGAATGAATGAGTGAACGAGTGAATTAGGTAGCCACCAGGGGGCGATGGCGCTTTGCCACGGAGCCGCAGGCGGGGTCAGGAGACTGGAAAAACCGCTTTCCCATTCCCCTCCT
>PVIY010034854.1:0-26790 GCA_004026745.1 Myrmecophaga tridactyla
TCTGGACAAACCAGCAAAATCTCATGTGGCTACCTGAGATTCCAAGTACTTATGACGTTTAATCAAACTATCTACATGGGTTATATTAGGAAATGCTCTAGTCAAAATATAAATTTTGTGACAAATAAACATTTTTTGCTTTAGTCTCACACCTAAGGTGATATTTTAAAGTATTAATTATCATCTATTTTCAGCACCTGCTGCTACCTCTTTAGGCCTCAATTCCTGTCTCACTCTTACCACACTCGTGTTCAGAAACAAGTGAACTGACCCTGTTCAGACCAAAAGCTGCAATTCTACAATTCATTGCCACCTTTCTTAGACACCAACTACCTCCCTGGAGATTTTTTTTTTTAATATTTTTTATAGATAAATCTTCACACACATATATTCAATACATGGTGTACAGTCATTGGCTCACAATATCACATGGTTGTGCATTCATCACCATGATCAGTTTTTAGAACATTTGCATCACTCCAGAAAAAGAAATAAAAAAGAAAAAACTCATACATACCATACCCTTACCACTCCCTCTCATTGATCACTAGTATTTCCATCTACCCAATTTATTTTACCCTTTGTCCCCCCTATTATTTATTTATTCTTTATCCATATTTTTTAACTCATCTGTCCATACCCTGGATAAAAGGAGCATCAGACACAAGTTTTTCACAATCCCACAATCACACTGTAAAAGTTATATCATTATACAATTGTCTTCAAGAATCAAGGCCAGTGGAACACAGCTCAACATTTTCAGGTACTTCCGTCCAGCCACTTCAATACACCATAAACTAAAAAGAGACATCTATATAATGCATAAGAATAAACTCCAGGATAACCTCTCTACTCTGTTTGAAATCTCTCAGTCACTAAAACTTTATTTTGCCTCATTTCTGTCTTCACCCTTTTGGTCAGGAAGGCTTTCTCAGTTCCTTGATGCTGGGTCCTGGCCTATGCCAGGATTTCTCTCCCACGTTGCCAGGGAGATTTACATCTCTGGGAGTTATGTCCCACGAAGGAAGAGGGCAGTGAGTTTACCTGCTGAGTTGACTTAGAGAGAGAGACCACATCTGAACAACGAAAGAGATTCTCTGGGGGTGACTCTTAGGCCTAATTTTATTTTAAACTTTTTTTAGGCCTAATTTTAAATAGGCTTAGCCTATCCTTTGCAGGAATAAGTTTCAAAGGAGTGAACCCCAAGATCAAGGGCTCAGCCTACTGATTTGATTGTCCCCACTGCTTGTGAGAATAACAGAAATTCTCCAAATGGGGTAATTGCATATTTTCTCCTTTCTCTCCAGTCTCCTAAGGGGACCTTACAAATAATTCTTTATTCACTGCCCAAATTACTCTGGGATATACTGGGGCATCACACTAATCTGAACAAACCAGCTAGATCTCACACCCTATTCAAGATCCCCTGGAGGTTTCTGACATCAACAGAGATAAGCCTGGATTCCTTATCTTCAAAAGCCACGGCAGCCAGAATGGATAGCGACAAACCAAAGAGATCTGGGGCCAATCTTGGGATTCACATGTAAATTTCTTTCTGAGAATATGAAGAAAACTCAAGGTTTAGTTAGGTATTAATAGAAAATGTTTGTGGTTAAAGTCTCTGAAGAAAGTTGCATGAATTACTACTGACAGACTGTGTCCTTTAAATTTTTGTTTGTTAGTACATTCCCGTTTATTTCTGTATTTCTTTTTCTCATACAGTAATTGATTTTTTCATTTACTTTGTTATTTTGCTCAAAAGTTATTTTTGTCTTTGCATTCTGGTATTCACATTATAGGATGACAACTAGCTTTTCTCAACACTGGCTGCCATTAGAATCACCTGCATAGCTCTCAACAAATACCAATGCCCCAGTGTCTTCCCAGAGATTCTGACTTAATGGGTCTGGGGTCTGGAAAGGGACTGGGTAGTGCTTGCTAAGAGCTCCCAGATGACTCTAATGTACATATAGGATTCAGACCCAGTTGGCTTCTGGTCCATAATCTAAAATATTTTGGGTAGCTACTGGGTTATGGATAGAGTTCCTAAAAAGAAATTAGCAGCCTCTATAAGACCTATGTTGTAAATTCAACATATCACAAATGACAGTTTTCCAAATGTCATTTTTGCACTTCTACCACCATTTTCACCATATCTGCCTACCTTCTTCTATAATGTTATCTTCTTGATATTGTTTCAAATCAATTCCATTTGTTACCTAAATTTGTTTTCAAAAAACTAGTGGGTTGTGATTAATTGCAAGGTGAATAAAAAAGGCAGGAGCAAAAGAAGACTGTGGCTCCTGAGAGGAAAAGGCACCCAGAACTAGAGGACAGAGACATCAAAGAGGGGCAGACCCAGGGCTGGACACCTAGGATCCAAGGGGCTAAGAAGATGGGCCTGGAGGAAAAAGTAGGCTCAGGCTTAGAGGAAAGGGAATGAAAGTTTGGGGATGGGACTGGAAAGGAACAGAGGAATGCCAAGGAATGGGATTGCAAGGAACATGAGGCTGTTCTTTCAAAGGGTCATTAGGGACTCAGAGAGGGGTAGACATAAAAAGGCATGAGAACCAACAGCTGCGGGGATTGGGAGACTAAAAGAGGCAGAGGTCTGGGTCTGAGATTAAGGCAGGTCAGAGTGTGAGGACCAGGCAGGGCTGCTGGCAGGGCTAAAGGAAGATGGGAAGTAGAAATACAGAGGGAAGAGCTGAGGGATGGAAGGGGCAAAGGAGAGGATGCATTTGGATACCCTGGAATTGTCAGTAGACCACCCAGCAGGAGAAGGCAGTGGGCTGAACAGACTGTCTCTATAGACTCAGCTATGCACATGACCAAAAGAGAAGTTGAAGTATCATCTGTAAATCACCTAAAATCATCTCAAGTACTACCAGTGGTGGTGGATGTTTCCACACTTTGGGAAACACTGATGCTCTAAGAGCGCTTCATTCTTCCCCTTTCACAACCAAAAAAAAAAAAAAAAAATCCCCACTCCACTTGTTAGGTTCCCATGGATACACTACAACTCAACAACAGAAAAAAGCAACATTATTTCTTTATATATAATTCATGTTTCTTATCTGTACCAGCCCTTTTCTTTATGAACAGAGGGAACATCTCCTTAGTCACCACCTATAAGCACAGAACACAATCAGGAGAGTTGACAAATGCCTGGCAACAAAACAGATGTAAAAACAGCATCTGTTATTAATGAGAATAAATCATCAAAATAATATCTGAGCAAGATGACAATTCATTATCATATAAATCCTTATATATTCTTAAGTACAGTCCTAAAAGACAGTACTTTTTTATGTTTTAAGTCATTTCTCTTAACTGAACAATGATGGGAGACAAAAGAATAATCTGCAATCATCATTCATACACTATTATTTCTCTGTAAAATTTATTTCCTCTTCATGACATTTTCTAATGTTTTTTTCTTGTAGGTATGTCAAATCAGATTTGTTCCCCACTTACAGCCAAGCAAATGAATCAGTCCAACACACAGCTTGTAGAATATTTCAATTTCCTGGCTTAAATTCATTGTTCCCTACTTCTTATTTTTTATTCCCTCCTCACTTTTTTGAGGCTTGTGACTTTCAAGATGACATGAGGCACAGCACTGAGGATGGTGAAAAAGACATAAAAATCCTAAAACACAATGACAATAGGGGCTAAATTCTGTTACACTGAGAGAGATCTAAAAGAATTTTGTTTACTGCTCACAATGGGAAGTTTATCAATCATTTATTAAATATCTGTCAAGTACCTTCCATCAACTATCTCCGTCACTTTAAAGCATGCGATTGAACATGCAACATTAACTGACATTAGTTGGTAGAGGAAAGTTCCTATATCCAAAAATGCTGCTTATTTATAGATGTGGGTATGTACATAGGTAATACTGGAATATTACCAATTAACCAGTAGTTGGGAACATAACCCACAACTAAAACCCAAGAGCCTGAAAATTAGAGGCCCTACAAAACCAGGAACTGCCAGTCTAAAGCTTTGCATTAAGAAAAACCTTAGAGCTGGAAACACTACTTATGGAAGACTATAAACTTTCAAATTATAGCCACACCTGGTAATAAAATACGTGTTAAAGAACACATAATTCTGGCATCCAACTTTTACTATATAGGCAGACAGCTTAATCCACCAATCCATAAATGTATTAACCTGACATTTCCAAGAAAGCCTGGCACTTCTGCATGCACTAACACATTAAATTTCTCCAAATTTCTATGCTGTAGGTATTACTATTATTATTATCCTCATTTTTCAGATTAACCAATTGAGAGTCAGTTTGAGATTAAATCATTTATTCAAAGATCACTCAGAAAGTGATAGAGCCAAAACTTGAAACTAAGTTTTCAATTCATGCATTTTCTTTAAAAAATTTTTTTAATTAATGTAGTTTATTCATTTATATCTAGTTTCTTCGTATGATTGACATCATAGGTATTGCATTAGCTTGAATCTTGTTTTAATTCACAAAAATATAAATTGTCTCTAAGCCTCTAACAATTCTTAATTAGACTCTTCTCAGCTTCTAGTTATTACATACCACCTGTTCCTGTCTTTCCCAGGCTGTTTGTAAGAGAGTGAGAATTAGCTGTCTTTGTAGAAGACTAAAATTTAAGGATCACTTTTTTCATGCCAGGCACTAGAATAAGAATTTCACTTGTAGCTTTTCACTTAGCCCCTACAGTAACCCTCTGAGTTGGTGCTACAACTATGATCATCAACCTTTTTTCCAAAAAAAGGAAAGGAGGCACAGAGAGGTTAAGTAATTTTCTGGAGTTCACACACATAAGGAGATTCACACCTAGTAATCTACTCCTCCATCCCTCCCCCACTCTAATCTGGACAGGTATGAAGTTCTGGCTCCTTCTTACCACCCTCATCTCATCTCAAGTCTGGGCTCCCACTGACCTGTTTCTCAGAGCTAGAAAGAGCCTGCTTTCCTCATGCTGGTTTGGTTTCCTCCATCTTTGATTTCTCCCCGATAAGGGCCCTGGTACATCTGCTCTTGCAGGTCTCTGCTTCCACCTTGTATTGACCTCCTGGGACACTTAAGACTGTTCCCCAGGGAGATGAGCTCTGCTTGGGGTGTGTAGCAGAGCTTCCCCAGGACCATTTTTTCCATCAGGGGTTTCATTTCATTCTTACCAGAGTTTCTTAAAGGAACCAAAGCTTTTAAAAATAACATTCAACATTCAAAAAAATCAATTTCTAAACAAAGTTCCTAGTGGTTTTGCCTTACAATGGAATGTCTGGATTTCTATCACATTAACCGAAGATTTTAATCACATTAATAAATGATGATGTAATGTATTAAAGTCAGATTAACCTGAGGAATAAAACTGACTTTCACTTCCTTGCCCACAAATATTACTGGCATACAAATCCTGTACCAGCTCTATCTACACATAATACACAAAGAGAGCTGTCCTCAGGTATAAGGAAGAGAGGTATAGGGTGGAAATTAACATGTACTAAGTACCTACTATGCACCTGACGTTATGCTATGTGTTTTACATGGATGAATTAAATAATAATTCCACAACACCCCCCAGCAGATAGGCCTTGCCATGCCCACTTCATGCTGGGGAAGCAAGCTCAGAAAGCTCATATAATCAGCCTAATGTCACTGATCTGGTAAGGGGTAGAGCTGAGAATTGAGTACACATTTGTTTGCCTCCCCCTCCCCCTTGCTGCAGGGTCTCTTCTTTCTGTCCCGCTTCTCTGAGCGGTCTACCAAGAGCCCTACAAGACAGGGCTTAACTTGTCTTTGACAACATTTACTGAGCTTGATGAGATCCTATAATAAAGAGATTCCCCAAAGGCTCTATGAACCCAATTCCCAGCTGGGTCACAAATGTCCCCAGGAAACAGCCTTTTGTTACTTTCCATGGGTTTGCAACTGGCCTCAGCTTCATTCTTTCTTCTGTCTCTTCTTGCTTCCCCTCTGGTCTCTGCTCCCTTCTCTCTCTCTGCTGTGTATGTCTGGACGTGTATGCATGTCTGTGTCTCTTGTCTATGTCTCTGTTTGTGTCTATATGTGTATATTTCTCTGTCTCTCTTGCTCTTACACACACACACACACACACACACACACACTCAAGCACATGCACATGCAGGAATACCTCGATCTAGCAGCCGGAGCAATCGGAGATACCAGAGATACCACTGGTCCCAGAAGCGGTCCGTCATCCCACCCTGAACTCATCCTTCACAGCCAGTCCCCTCAGCAGTGCCTCGTCCCACCAACACCGACTTGAGGAAATCAGAATCACTCGACGCTGGGCTCATACGCAGTCTGCTCTAAGCAAATGCCTGCCTGCGAAGACAGCCACCAGTCCTCCCACACAGAGGCTGACTGTGCCGGGAGCCTGTTTCACAGCAACAAAGGAACAAGTGCAGAACAAACTGTGTGCAGACCAAGCCTGCATGGACCCAAGGGGAGGTCAGAGATGCAGGGAAGTGGAGAGTTAGGGGGACTTTTGCAAACGGGCAAGGTTTAAGGTAGTCTTGGGAAAGAAAATCTACAGTCAAAGCCGTGTCTTGAATGTCAGTCCAGAATCTCCCGCCATCCTGCCTTCCCCTGCCCCCAAGCCAGAGACCAGGGCTCTTCCACTAGGATGGTGGTATAAAACCAGAGTCACAGCCATCCTGGACTCTGAGGCCAGGCCAGAAAACCTGGAGCTCTGTTGCCTGACCCTGTGGGGACCACAGCGACCACCCTTCCACCCAAGATTGTGACACCACATGACCAGAAAAAGACCACAGACCCTTTTCTTCCTACTTCCTTTCATGGGCCCTCTGTTATAGAGAAGAGCACATGGTCTCTAGGTCAGTCATAGGTTCAGATCCTGACTCTACCACTTACTAGTTGCCTGGACTTGCTCAAGTTACTTCAGTTCCCTAAGCCACAGCTTCTTCCTCTGCAAACTGGAGAGATTAGCATCTATCTCACAAAGGTACAATAAGGCTCACAAGAAAGGAGAAGTATAACATTTTTGGTATATCTGGCAGACAGCAGTGATCAAGCATTTGCTCCCCCTTCCTTTCTTTGTCCCTCTCCCTCTTGCCAGATGTTCATTCCCCACACATCCACATATCCCATGGTTTCCTATCTCCATGCCCTTTATTCCTGTTCTCCCTGCCAGTAGCATGCCCTCCCTATCCTCCATCTCATCATAGCCAAACCCTCCTAATTTTTCCAAGGTCTAACTCAAAAGCCACAGAATCTGGGCAGCCTTTCCTGATCTTCCCTCCTCTGTATTTCTTTTTTCTTTTTCTTTTTTTCTTTTTCCCCATTTCACTTTCCCCTATGTATATGGCACTTCTCTATGACTTAACCATAAGCTCCATGAGGGCAGAATCTGCTTTTTAATCATCTTTGTGTCCCCCAAAGTACCTAGAGTAGTGCCTTGGACTCTGTAAGTAGTCAAGTAGTTACTGAAATAACAAATGAATAAGTTAAATCTGTGTACTCCACCCAATTTTGATTTTATTGGCAGGGAGAGCAGTGGACTGTGCAGTCCTCAGCACCTGGGCACGGCGTAAGTCCTGTGGAAGGAGGACAGGGTATCCTGTCCTCGCCCTGCTGGAAAACAGTGAATTGGCTACCCATGCAGTGGGGTTGTGTCGCTGGTGACTGGAAATCCTGCACACAGATGTGAAATCTGCAGGGAACCCAGGTTTGGGAAAATCTTATTCTCTAAACCTAAAAACTAACCAATAGTCTCGTGCACATTCATCTCACATTTCATTTCCACCTAGCCCACAACAGCAATGCCCTCTGACTGTCCTCATAGAAATACTGGCATCCTATCGAGCACCTGGCAGAAGCAGGCTTCCCTCTTCAGCTCTTCCTTGGGGTCTAGGCCTCCAAGATGAGAAGGACTGTAGAAGAACTCAGAATGGGGAACAGGCATGTCCAGAGATCAGGAAGGAAGAAGGAGAATGGACAGCAGAGCTACCATCTCCACCAGCCTGCCCCTCCACCAGCACCAACACTGCATCACATTTCCTCCTTAAACAACATGGGACTGAGCAGAGGCACCACTACCCAGAAAGTTACCTCTTAAGCTCTGTTAGTATTATTTTGCTATTACCTTAAATGGACAGAACTCCAGCGTGTAGTTAACACAAGAATGCAAACCCCTCCTCCCCTCTCCAGAGAGAAGTGTGCTGACCCGCAGTACCCCCTTCATGAACACCAAGAATCCATTGCTCACTTGTGCCCAGTGCTTTTTAGTCCACAAAATACTTTCACATCCATCTCCTTTGAGCCTCTTAACAACAACCCTGGGAAGACTGTAGGATGAGTACCTATTTTCTCATTCTACAGAGGAGAAAACCCATATTCCAAAACGTTAAATAACTTACTTAAGGTCAAATCACTAGTAGGTGGTAGAACTGAGAAACAAATGCATCCTTCTGTCTCCTCCCAAAGAGAATTTCTGGGGCTCTGGATTATTCCCTGGGGAATTGCTGCATCTCTTACTATGAAATGGAAGCCTTCCCAGTGGGGCAGGACCTGGGGAAATGAGGCAGCTGCCAAACAGGCATCCTCAGGAGGCCCCTCCAGGGCAATGCTGACGTGAGGCCTGAGTGTGGCTACTTATTGACTAACAAACAACCTTTCTCTAACACAATGGACTTTTTCTAACACAACTTGGGAGAAATCTGAAATGAGAGGGATGCATACACAGCCCCCAGTCTGGCAGGAGACCTAGACAGAAGCAGCCTAAGGGAAGAGCATCTGACTGTTAGGACATGATGTAAAACAAAGGTCTCTAATGCTACTATCCCATGCCCCACTATTAGGCCTTGAGAAAGAAGCTGGCCCTATTCTCTTCCCTCTAGTAATCAAGGGCAAAACATTCCACACAGCCTCATTTTCAAAGAGAGAAAGTGAATAAGGACTGTTAAAGAACAATATGGGTGCAAGTAAATCCCCCACTAAGAGCAATCCTAGTCTAAGAACATAGGCATCGCCCACTGGGTCAGGCCCAGGGAGAATCCATTCAGCCTGGGATTTTATTCAAGATCAGCTTCTATCCATCAAGCTGGGATCCTTGAAGCTCCTCAGCCCACCACCACTCCTTTTTCCAACTCCCACAGAGCCTCATAAGCCTCATTTCAAATGTAGCCCCTCCAAAAGTTGAATGCAATGTTCCAAAAGACTGTCAGAGCTGCCACTTAGTGCTATTAGAAAGGTTGGGAATATTGGCCAGGACAGGGCGCTGTTAATAGGTTTTTGTTGTTTCTTAAATAACAATTCCATTCTTTCATCATGGCGGAAGCAAGCACAGCCATTCCCGCTGGCATGCTCCCTCCAGCCCACACAGCCAGCTACAGAGATATGTTCTCCAGGGAAAAGTGTCTCGCAGCCAGCAAAAGCCCATCTACTCCAGAGGGCCAAGGCCCAGCCGATCATCGGCATCGTAGCATACATGTGTTCCTTCTTCTTAATCGTTCCTTCTTCTTTCCTTGGCACTGTTCTTTCTCCTCCCTCCACCCACAACATGAAAACACTGTGTTCCCAATCAGAGAAAGCCAGCACAAGTGTATGGAGCAGAAGGCAAGCAGCGCTGAGGGAGGAGAGAACCAATCATGTCCCTAATCTTCCCCACTCATCTCTCTGGGACCACAATGACCATGGCTCCCTCAGAAGCACTGGTAGCTCCTTGGACACAGGGAGCTCTCTGAAGAGCGGAGGCCCCACAGGAGGTGGCACAGTTCCTGGTGTCTGTGAACCAGACAGAGTGAATCTACAAAATTCTCCCCCAACCCCACCCAGGAAGTGGGCCCTCCCCAGGCTGCCATTTTGCCCTACAAGCTGTGCTTCAGTTGCAACATGAATTAAACACTTCAGCAGACACCATCCTCAGCCACCTCCTACATCACTTCTGTCCCCTTGGCAATTAGCACCCAAATGGTGAAGAAAATCTGTGGCAACATTCTCAGAGACACCATCCACATGGTGGGATAGACTCCTGTCCCCAGGTGAATGCTACATTTAAGGACAGCACAAAAGACAAGCATCGCTAGAAACTGAAATTCAAGTCCACCTCTCCCAAGAGGACTTCTTCACCTAACCCCACTCATTCTCTATCACAGAGGTTCTCAAAGTTTAATGGGCAGCAGAATCATCTTAGAGGGTTGGTTACCCATGCAGATAGCTAGGCCTCACTTCCAGAGGCCTGCATTTTTAACAAGCCTCCCAGATGATTCTGAAATGTTAATCTATCTGCCTGCTGTCCTCTCTTACACTCAGTACCAATTTCATTGAACTATTCTGGTTGAATTCTAAGGTGTACCTTATCTTCTTACACTCCTAATAATCCAGAAAAGAGAGTGATTCTGAGCCCCTCATTAGACTAGGAGGTCCCAGCAGGTAAAGAGACATCCCCTCCTCCTCTCAAGGCTCAGTGAAGCACCCCACATGCAGAGTCCTATGGGAAGAGGTTGAGAAACCGACAGCCAGGAGGCTGACAAATCAGCCTCATTCCAGAAAGTGTTCATTCTGCTGCAGTCCCACCTCACATCTGTACAATGCTTTAACTGTCACCTCAATATCAGGCCAGACAGCAGAAAGGAAAGGCAGAAGCTAATGAGCCTCACTTGCTCTGGTTTTTGTGTCACTTTCATCCTTGCTCACCTCTGACCTCCACTGAGATCTTGAACCCTCCTGAGGTCAAGGGACATCCCCAGCCTGTGGCAGATTTTACTCAACTGGGCTGGGCTCCAAACCATATTGTGAAATTGGAGCAATTGTTCTTCACTTAGTACCTCCCCTACCCCTCTCCTCTGAGGACGTATAATTCCCTCACCAGTCAGGAGCACCCCCATGTTGCCTTGAATTCAAACCACAACACTCTACCCCTCATTCCTAGCCCATGCCTAAGAACCAGATTCTTCCCCCTTACTCTGCCTTACCAAAGCTCACCCATCCTGTGCCTCATTCCCTCTTAAAAAGTAGCTTCACTCCCTCTAAGGTATTAATGATAAAAGCTTTATATTAAGACCCTCGGGGAATATTTAGCTTTTATCAAAAGATAACTCCTTAGGTCAAAGGCAAGCAGTTATGAGGATGAATATTTGGAGGCCAGGAGGAGTATCTACTGTACTCTCTCTTCCCAAAGCCTTCGTAGGCATTTGTCTATCCTGCCGGCCTGAGGAAGGCAATTTGCAGAGGCTGGGGATTCTTCGCCCATCCCGAATCCCTTCCATTTCTACTCAGAACACAACACCAGGTTGGCTCCCTTCCCACAGCACCTAAATTATAAAGTAGCTCTTCTTGAAGGAAAAAAAAAAAAAGGCTAAAACCTACCTCAGAACCTGACCTAAGAGGTCCAGGTAATCCTGAGAGTTCATTTCTGTCTCCTGTATTTCTCTTTCAACTCAGGTTCATGGCTCCCCCATCTCACTTCCATTCAGGGCAAACTCATTTTCCTCACCTCTCAAAAGAGATAGATGACTCCATGACCTAAAGCTACTTCAAGCCAGGGAGCCTGTTTACCTCCCTCACCCCTCACCCCCACCCCTGAGGTTTGCATATGTTTCTTTTAAATATTCCTCACATCTCTCAGTCCTCAGAACTCACCTTCAAAAATCTAGGGAAACTTAAGTTGTCAATGGCTACATCTGAAACTTCATACCTCAACCCAGCCCATGTGGAACTCTCCTTGGGCACATTCTCTCTCTTCTCTTTTTATCTCCACCCTTCTCTTTTTCATATCATCTGAGAACTTTAAAGCATCCCCCTTAACATAACTGCCCAGTAAAATCAGGTACCATACAATGATGACTGGGGTTGATAATGATAAAAGTGAGTTAAGGACTAAAGTTTTTTTTCTACATTATGTTTTTTTTGAAAACTTATCATCTGTCTATGTTCTACAGCGTAACCACTATTAAATTAAAATATTTGACTAACCTGAATGCCCTGACTCCTTTACCACCAGACTGCATAATAGGATTTACTGTACACTGGTCCATTTGAAATCTCTCTTCCTTTGCTCTTATTTGCAAAAAGAAAATAATGGGTTAAAAGGATCACTGCTTTGGTTTCTAAGCTACTAGAACAAATACCATACAATGGGTTAGCCTAACAAAAGGAATTATTGGCTCAGGGCTTCAGAGCCTAAAAGCTTGCTTCTTCCCAAGGTTGACCAGCCATCTTTGGGCTGCCTTGGCTTTTCTGTCACATGGCAATGCATGTGGCGGTATCTTCTCCTTTCTCTTCCGGTTCTACTGTCTTCCAGTTTCTGGCTGCTCCCTGTGGCTTCTCTCTCTGCTTGACTTTTACCCTGCTTACTGATCTCCAGGCATCCAGATTAAAACCCAACCTGTTTAGTGGGACCATACCTTAACTGAAGTAACATCTTGAAGAAATCTTATTGAAAATGGGTCCCATCCACCAGAATGTGTACCAAGTCCAAGAAAGTGTCTGAACTAGGTGCACTTCCAGCCACCATAATCACCTTACTTTTTGAAAAATGAATTCTGCCTATTGTTTTAAAAAATAGTTGATTCCCATAAATTCTATACATAATCTCTTTATAATCTTGTTTATGCTGGTATGTTAATTTGAACGTCTTCCAGGTGCTAGGAAAGGGCCAGAGATCTGGAATTGGACCAAATGGGTTCAAATTCCAGATCTTCTAGCTAGATAATTTTTGGCAAATGATTTAACTTCCCTGAAACTCAGTTTTTTTATCTTTTATATGAAGATAGATCTTATCAAAAATCTTGAACAGTCTAAATAAAGAATAAATGAAATAACATATATAAAATGTCAAGCAATGTACCTAATGTATAGCAGGAGCCTAAAAAAGTTAGTGACTCACCTACAATAGGAAAAAAGTTCAGGTCAAGTTGAAATTCTCTATTCATGGACTTACATGGAAAAATAAACTAGTTAATAAAAAAAAAAGCAGTTTCAACTTTGCTTAAAAGCTTTAAGCAGAGGGCGGTGCAATGGTGGCTCAGCAGGCAAGACCTGGGTTCGATTCCGGGAGCCTGCCCATGCCAAAAAAAAAAAAAGCTTTAAGCACAGTGGACTTATGAAATCCCAAGTTAGAGACAAATCACTCCAAGTCGTCCAAACTTCTCTACCTACCCTTTCAGGAAAGGGCAGATTCCTAGATCTTACTTTTCCAATGATCCCCTCCCTCAAAAGGGGAAAAAAAAAATGCCCAACTGCCCCAACTCATTTGGCTTCCTCGCTTTACCCTGATGGTAGCTGGAAAGTTGCAAGAGAGACTCAATTATGAAAAATCCTTTGGTGATGTCCATGTGAACCACAAGGAGAACCCTCAGCACTGAAGGCTTAGGAAACTGTGGCATCCCCTGAGGAAGTATCCATATAGTGAACCCCAATGATTTGGTTTCCCTAAAAATACATCATTCCTGGCCTCATATTAGACAAAATAAAACAAAGAAAAAAATGTTTTATAGTGTTAAGGTAGGAAGGTTTTACTAAGCAAGACACCAGACTTAACATAGGGGCTTACAGTGCATTTTTTTTTAATTTCTGGAAAGATACACAAATCACCTAAGCAAAATAGGTGGCTGGAAGATAGTGCTGCAAGAGGTATTTTTCACTGTATATCTTTTTACACCTTTTGAATTTTGAACCTTGAGCTCTATCACCTTACTTTTTAAAAGTTACTTTAAAATGATGGAGTAAAGAGTAAATCAAACTGTTCTTGCACCTCAACTGCTATGCAGTGAGAAAACCAAGCTACAGGGAAAGGCCATATACAGGAGAAGCGAGTACGGCCCAGACCTCCAACTAGTCCAAGCCCCCGGCAGCACCAACTGCCATTGGGAGTTGAGGCCATTTGGGAGCCAGCAGCCATCCCAGCACCCCACCCGACATCACACAAAGCAGAAAAAACTGCCTGGAAAACCCTTAATAATAGTGAAAAATAATAAGTCATTTTTTATCTAAACCACTAAAGTTTGGACGATTTGGTACTGTGTAGTAGATAATCTAAACAGGTATTAGTGCGTAGAAGGCAGTTAAAATCACAGAACTGGATGAGATCATCAGGGAAGTCCTGAAAAGGTTTCTACTTTACTGCATCTAGAAGACCAACGCGTAGCCAGTCTCAAGCCATATCTATTCATCTAAGATATCTACCTAGCTTAGAATTGGAATTTTAAAGACCCAGGTTGTCACACAGGATATCTAATTAAAATGCTTGCCTGAATTTTAAAAAGAAGTCAGATTTTCTCTGGCAGGAACTAAATACATCTGATTCGGCTTCTGGCTTTGACAATGAGAACGGTCTTTGCCGATTCATATAAATCTGCGGTGCCAAGATTTTGAAGAAAATATATTTAAAGCCTATGTACAATATACAACATGGTAGAAAATATATTCTTGCAGCTATTTAAACTCATGGCAAAAAAATGTTAAATGTCTGCCTAAATGTGTGAGGGGCTATATAGCTTTTTGATATTCTTTTAGGACATCTATAAGCAAAAAAAGTCTGAAGACCACTGAACTACAGTACACCCATGCACTGGAATATTATGCAGTTATTTTAAAAAAGAATGATGGAGTATTCTGTGAACCAATATGAAAAGATCTTCAGAATATATTGTTGGCTTAAAATACAAGGTATAGTACAGTATATTTAGCATGCTTGCTCTTGATAAGAAAGCATGGTTTCAGATTTGCTTATATTTACAAGAACCACTGGAAGGATTCACAAGAAACTAGTACTGATGGTTACCTATGGAAAGGAGTGGGCGGGTAGGTAGGCATAGGGGTCAGATAAAGACCTTTTAACGCGGTATTAATTTTTTAACAAAGTGAATGCATTATGTTTGTGGGGTTTCTTTAAAACTCCTCATAGCAAGAAAATAAAAGAACTGACAACATTTCAAAAATATGAACAATGTTAAAAGATAAAAAAAGCAAATAGTTGCCATATTTGTAACACATCATTTTATGTGTTACAAATTTGTATTTGTAATACAAATGTATTTGTAATACATTTTTTATACAATGATATAAAATTTTATAAAATAATACTGCACTTGTAATACATCATTTAAAGGGTAACTACCCCTAATCATAGAGAGCATCTCATAACCAATAAGAAAAAGTTAAACTAATATAAAAATGGGTCAAGAATACGAACAGGCAATTCACAAAAGAAGAAATACAGATGAATGATAAAAATAAAAAGATGCTGCTGACCTTTACAAGTGATCAGGGAAATGCAAATTAAAGCAATAACACCATGTCACTTTTTACCTATCAGAATGGTAAATATATGTACAGGTGAGTAAACTGCTATAACACTTTTAGAAATCAATTTGGCAGTGCTCATCAGCATTTCTAAAGTGTACATCATTCAACTCAGAAAGTCTCCCTCCAAGACTCTCACAGAAATATCTGCACTTACATATATATTGCAGTATTTTCTGTGATAGCAAAAAAACCACAAAACCCTGGAGGTTATTTAAATGCTTAATGTTAAATATTTAAACAATAAAGGATTAGTAAGATAAATGATAATACAGACTATGTTATTCTTTGAAGCCATTAAAATGGACAAGCAGTTTTACATACTGCTTGTGACATGAAAAGATGTGCATGATAAATTGTTGTGCAGTAGACTTGCAAAATAATTTGAAATACTCTGAATGACCCCATTTTTGTGTGAAAATAGGTACAGACAGATAGATAGGTGTACATATTCTATGAGAGTGTTTTTGAATGTGCATAGAAAATGGGCTCAAACTGTTAACAGCAGTTATCTCTGAGGAATAGGGGAGGTGGTTAGAGAGCTGTATTTTATAAATGTTTATATTTATAGTTTTTATCCTCAGCATTTATTACTCAGGTAATTTTCAAAGCATTTAGGTATCCAGTCTGACTGAAGTAGAAGGTCAGATCTCTTTTGGAAAATGGGGTTGTCCCTTGGGGCAGGATAGAAATTTCTTCTCCACCACCCCACTCACAGAATCTGGAATATGAGATGGTCCCCAGAGAACCCACAGGTCATAAATTACCAACTCTACAGACTTAGCCACCTGTCCAAGTAGCTGCAAATGAAGTTCCATCTCTAGGTCATAAGAAAATACTATTAATCCCTCACTTTGCTCCACAACCCTTACTTATCACAAGTCTGAATAGTCTCTTGTGAAATTAAAGAGAACTCAGTAAGAACCTCAATACTTCTCACCTCATTCATTTATCGCCACTTAGATACCTTACTGGACTTTGGCCAGCGATGATCCACATTCAGTAGTTTCAACATTCCCACTTGAAACTACATTTCCACTCAAATTCCAATTCTAAGGGGCAGTGACTGTCCACAGCTTGGTGTTGAAGAGCCTGAGGCCACAAGTAGGATGCGTGGGGAAAGAGTAGCATGGTCAATTAGTGATATCTGCCAGAGGCAAAGGGGGACTAGCCTTGCCGCACATGCTTTGAAGTCTGCCATCCCTGCCCTTGTAAAATGGGCTGACTCACTAACACTTAGGCTTTAAAATCTTCCATCTCTACTTGGAATGACTGTTATACTTCAGTTCAGAGGAACTGAAGACAGAAAGAGAGGAATGAGAGTTAAAAAAAAAAAAAAAAGGTGAAAGCTCACTGTGACTGTGTCATTAAGTGGTTTGTCTATCAAAAGACAGCGTAGAAACACTGAGGAAAGAGAAGAGGCCCTTAACAGGTGGAGATATGGCTCCAAACAGTTGCAGATGGAGGACTCTGAACATCTGGGTACAATGCAGGGCTGAAGTAAGCCCTGAGCCTGGGTTCCATCTGTCACATTTTACTGAGTTCCATATCCCAAGGATTCAGCAAGTGCGCCCACATAAGAACACACCTTTCACAGTTTTGAAACATCCAAGTAACCTGTTAATTGGGAATTCACTCATCTTCCCTATTCCCCCAACCAAAAAACAGAAAAAAATCCCAGAACTTCACGTGTTGTAACTAAAAACACTCAATAAACAAAGCCAGTCCTCGGGCTCCCTTGGGGAGTAATTGTCTAAGAATGCTTCTTTTCTTTCAGCTGTGAGAGAAAGAGAGACAGACGAGCTAAGACTGTGTGGAGCTCATCTTGAAAGCATTAACTTTTCCAAACACTGATATGCAACTTGTGTGCAATGAGGAGGCTGTCAAAGATACCACCCTGCCCCCTTGCTGGATCTGACTGTGACAACCCCATGGGTTGGAAGAAAGTGGTTATGGTGAAGCCTTAGGAGGTGGGAAAGAAATTCAGAAGGCAGGAGCCAAGGCCCAGCCACCAGATCAACCACACGGAGAAACTGCACATCACCTGTAACGGCACTGAAAACTTGGAGTTGGACAACCCATTTCCAAACTGGGATGAGAGAAGTAGAACCAATATCTTCACCCCTTTCTTAGGCCTATTCTCTAGGGGCCAAGTTGGCAATCAACCAAAACCTTCTTCCTGGCCCACCCCTCACCACCTGTAGCCCCAACAATCACATAAGTGGCCCAGCAGCATGAGAGGTTTTACAGTCTCTGGGTAGAAGTCTGTAAATAATTTCCCCTTCTCCTCCCTGGTTAGGGATGGCAGTGCACCATAAAGAACGCTGTTTGGTCATCCACATTTGAACTGTTCTTTGTTGTCCCAAGTCCATTCTCATTGTGAGGGCTGGGGACATCCTCCTAGTCATCACAGAGAGCAAAACACACTAAAGGCATCCACTAAGGCAAGGAACGGTCTCTTCATCTGTGTGACTAAGGCAGACTTACAAGTTAGATTCTCCTAGCAGCTCTGTCAGTCTTAACTAGATGTTTTCCAAACTAACCGATAGCATCAGGGCCCACCCACATCCAACAGTTTGCCAGGATTTCACCTGGAATTAGTATCCCACCACCACCACCTCCCCTCCTCCACCCCCACTTAAATATTTTATCACCATCAAGACTCTGGAGCTAAATGCCTTCATATCCCAATTCTATCACTTACTAGATGTGTAAGATTGATCAAATTACTTAACCTCTTTGGACCTCTGTTTCCTTATCTGGAAAACAAAGATCATAACAATAGTGTTTAAACAAAGAAAATAAATGTGAAAGGCTTAGAACAGTACCAGTCACAAAGTAAGCACTACATATGTATTTATGATTATGAGTTCATCCTTCACTCTTCATGCTAAGCTTTCTATTTCTTCTGGACCAGTACATATGCTCTTCCCATGCTTTGGAACATTGCTTCCTACCCTGCCTTTACCTACCTATCTGTGCTAATTCTTCAGCTTCTGGTGTAGATATTTCTTCCCCCAGGAAGCCCTCCCTGATTCCTAGGTTGGCTGTGTGTCTCTGCATATGCACCCATCACATCCTATACTTCCTCAATACCATATTATATTCCAGTTGAACTATATAGCTGTGTCCCCCACTATGTGCTGTTCAATGCTGTATTCCCAATGCCTGGCGTAGAGAAGGGACTCTATAAATATGTGTTGCAAGAGAGAACAAATGAATGAATGAATGAGGAATAGATGAATGGAAGCTTCACTCATTCAACAAGCCTTTGTCATACCCTGGCTATGCCTGAAAGTACACAAAGGAGTGGAACAGTGAGGCTCACAGGAATAGAGTTTCTGCCTGCCAGCTGTAACTCAAGAAAAAGGAGGGGGTGGAGGTGGCCCTGGCCAAGAAAGGAGGTCAACAGGCATCAGGAGGAAGGGATGGCTCTCAAAGGGGAATGCAGACTTGCTGAGGGTGGGTCTGTTTAATTTGAACCAAGCAACTGATAGAAACCTTGAACCCAAGATTCTGTTTATCAACCTGCATGTAAAAAATAAGTACACCTTTACATGACTCATGGAAAACAAAAGATGAACTCTTCTTCATAAGGGTGTTTTATTTACCCAAGGATCAATCTAACTCTTTCAAGAGAAACCCTGGTCATGGTATCAGACAGCAAAACTGCCTTCATTAGATAGTAAACTCCTGTGGACAGACATCAACATTTGTTCATCTTTATATTCTATCCCTTTTCTGCCTGCCAGGTGCCTAGCATAGTGCTGGGGCCAGAATAAAGGAATTTTGAAGAATGTAAACAGGGAACAAGTCACTCATTTTATATCACTTCTTCTATTGACATTTCTATGTGTTTTAACTTTGTTTTGTCTATTACCTGAGGAAAAAAGAAATAAAGAAACATCAGGGGTTAAAAGAGTTTGTTATTTCTTCTACTTTTCTGAAGCAGAATCAGCACCACCATCCCGCCCCCCAAATAAAGCCGGCTGTGTGATTTTGAAGACATCTACTTGGCTGTAACTTTGCCAGAAGCTTTTGATAGCTCAGGCTCACTGAAGGAAAAAAAGGAAACAGAATTTCTACTTATAGTAAGAAAAAGCTGAAGAAACTTTTCCCTTGGAGATTACATCATAGATACTTGAGGTTATGTTTTCCATCCTGGTTGCTCTAGAAATGAAGGAGTACAGGATCTTTCCCTCAATGAAAAGTCCAAGCCTGGCCAACTCCAGAAGGGCAGTGAGGCTCCCAAAAGCCAGAGCAGGGAGCAGGGGGAATCCAGGGCACTGCACCCTATGTCGCTGCAGCACTGCAACAGGACACCTGCCTGGAAGAGGATGCAGAGAGCCACACTGCCTCCATCACCCAGGGCCTCCGTTACCACAATAGCGACCATTTTGATGGTCATCTGCGGCATGTCATATCATGGATGCTGAAAGCAGATAAAAGTGAACTGGAAAAGGGGGTGCAAAGGTAGTTCAGTGGTAGAATGCTCACCTCCAATGTGGGAGACCCAGGTTCAATCCCCAGCTCATGCACTTACAAAAAAAAAAAAAAATTCAACAAATGCTGCTGCAATAATGGGATACTCACATGGAAAAGGAATGAAGTGTGATCCCTACCACACAGCATACCAAAAATAAGTGAGTTGGAAATCATCTGCCCCTATCCTTCTCATGGATATGAAGAGTTAACCACTAAGGCCTGTGACTTGGAACTAATAAAGAGAACGAAACTCTATTGGTTACGATGAAAACATGTATGGATGGCCACATGTCAATACATATACACACTCATGTAGGCATGTGGGTGTGAATACACAAGGGTGTGTCAGAGGCAGTACAAAGTCACCTAAATAACATTGGAAAACACAACCCTAAGCACTGGGCTTGTAGTTAAGGCAGCTGTGTCTCAGCTATCAGACAGTCTCCCTGGCAGACTAACGGGCTGGGAAAATGTAGGTAAGAAGGGTAATCTGGGAACTGAAGACTTATGTTTTCCTGATATCTCTGAAACTGAATGCACTCTTACATGGAGGTACATAAAAACATTATTCATTAAAATGCTACTGGGATCCATTTTAAATGGCATCTGTTCTGGGGCAGTGTGTCTGCCCTCTTAGCTGAGATTCATTTCCCTCCATGACAGACCAACTAGAGTGAGCGGTCAAGAGAATATCAAAGGAGCCTGTGTATGGACTTCTGCTAGGTCTTTGACAACTTTATACAACAATATACTTGTTGATAAGATGGCAGAAAACGAATGGAATGAGAGTATGGTTGGGTAGACATGCTGCAGATAAACTGTCAGACCTAAAGAGTATTTTTTGGGAGAAAACTGTGAGGTTTAGATGGGACCTAGGTCTCTTGTGCTGCCCACAGAGTTCTGCCCTTGACCACTGTGCTTGATTTAAAAAGAAAATAATTTCCTTAGATGAAGAGTTCAAAGCTATGCCTATAATATGGGCAGACAGCACAAAGCTGGCATAGTGGAGTTAACAACATAATAGATGATCAAAATCAATATGTAAAAGTATCTCAGCAGATTTGAAGTCTAGGTCAAAATGAGCAAGAATAACTTTTATGTCTAAGGGTTATACATTAAAATGAAAAGGTACATATCACTCACCTAGCAATTCCAGCCTTTTGTTTCCCTTAGAAAAACACTTGGACATGTGTACAGGGAGGTGTGCTTGTGCACAAAAGCTCACTGCAGCACTCTTTATAATAGGGAAAAAAAACACAGAAACAACAATAGAGAAATTGCTAAGAAAATGATTTTATATCAATACTGAGAAATACTAAGTAGAAGATTTCCAAGACATACTGTTGAATAAAAAAAATAGCAAAATGCTATGCAAAGCATGACATGTTCACTCAGACATACACACTCACAAATTTACAAATTCCTAGTGATACGTACCTTTTTCTGCACTGCACAGAAAGCTCTGCAAAGGGCTCTAATAACTGATAATGAGATCTAACTCCTGAGAGAGACAAAGTTGGGATGAAGTCAAAGAGAGCTTTGGCCCTACCTGTAACACCTGCAATTCAGAATTTACTTAAGTTGAACTTGTCTGTTAAGCTTTCTTTTCCAGTAAAATCTTTCTTTCAGCTTCAAAAAAAAAAAATGAAGAGACGTTCAAAAATAAGGTGGTGCACATATTCTTGGACTTTTCATTACCACAAATCTGAGCAAAGTAATCTTTGTGAAAAGGCTGCAAAAAGCTAAATCTCGCTTTAGAGAGTACACTACCGATTTGATGGCCAGAGAGCCTGCAAGTACCAGGGTCATTAAGCTGATCAGGCATTGGGTTGGACTCTGACAAAGTAGAACATAACTAAAACAAAGAAGTAGCTATGGAGATTCTGAAAATCATGATGCATGAATAATGTTTGAAAAAACAGACTGTTTAACCTAAAGCAAGTAGTTTATGGGTAGGCAGGCAGGTTCCTTCAAATATTTAAAAGGTTATGCAGATGAAGTGGTAAAGTTATTTTGAGTTGTTCAGAGGTAAGTGTTAGGACAAAAATGTACAAGTGATTTTTTTCTATTAAAAATAAATAGAATAAATAAATAGAAAAAAACATTCTAACGACTAAGAATGAATGACAATGGATAGTCATTCCATTGTCAGGACTGACACAAATAGCAAAGGAAGTATTCAAGTAAAAATACTTGAATTCAAGTAAAAGATTTTGAAAAAGAGTGGATTTCATTAGAAGAAATGCTACGCAATCTTTACTATCCCTAACAATTCTAATATGCTCTAATTCTATATTTAAGCTACAAAATCAATTTTCAATCAATGTATTCCCCAATCAACTCTAAATCCCACAGGTGATGTACTGTACCACCAGGTGGCAGTAGATGCATTAGACTGGGTTCTAAATGTTAGGTGTCATAAAAAAGAAATTAGCAATTTTCCAACATTTTTAAAAAATAAAGCACAATAATAATAAAATTGCAGAACACATGCATAAGCCCAAAAGCAGACCCTTTCAAAGAAACATCTAGGTTTAATTCATAACCTTTCTCACTATTCCATCACAATAATGATTCTTATCCCATTTGCTATTTCTCTTGTACAGGATCTACAAAGAGACACATCCTGTCTTCTTCTGTGGCCTCCTCTCTCAGGTGTCAGTTCTCCTGACTTGTACATAGTTCCTGATTCCTCAGGCTCCTCTGGATGTAAAAATCCCCTCTGCTTCCCCCACAGCTGCAAACCACGCCTGCTACTACAATCCTGTTTCAGACTCAAGAAGATCCATAAGGAAAAGCACCCTAGCCATTTCCTGCTTCTAACTTTCCTGTATCTGTATTCACACAGCTAAAGCCAAAAAAAAAAACCCAAGCAAATAACAAATAAAAACAGAATAGGCAAGTAGCTAAATCTCCACCCTGACAGCATGAAAGTATATGATTATCTTTTCCCAATTAGAAGAGAATAATTTCCCACCCAGCTCTTTAAAAAATAGAGAAAACTTCTTTCCCTTCTTCATCCACAGATGTTGACTTGGATGTTGCTCAAAATCTGAATATAATCGACAACCCTTGTCCCAGTTCCTAGCAACCTACAATGGTTAACAATTGCCTTGGTTACAGATCACTTCAGAAAACCTGGTTCTCAAGAGTGTTTCTATAAGAGTTTGTGAGTGAATGCAAATGAAACGAGACTTTTAAACTGAGATTTAAAATACTTTCATTACAATAAACCATCTATCTGAGTCAGGTCCTATACATCTTTCTCATCTCAGGGTAGACTTCTTCCAGGAAGCTCTCCTGGGTGCCCAGACTTGTCAGTTCTCCCAGCTTTGTGCCCTAATAGCTTTCTGTACCTGCTCTATCAACGTCCTTACCATACCTACTTAAACAGCCTCTTTACCAGCCTGTCTCTTGTTATATACTGCAGGTTTCATGAAGGCCTAGAAGTGCTTTCACCACTGAATTCCCAGAACACAGTATGGCCCAATTAACATCCATGAGAAAATTATAAATATACACATTATCAATTAATTAATTAATGTGGAGCCCAAGTCCAGGCAGCTGTTCCACTGAGGCTAAAATTCATTCATTCCATAAGCATTTAGTAAGTGTCTCTTGGGCTAGGTATGGTGCAGGATGAGCAAGTCCAGGTCCTGCCTTCAAAGAACAGGCAGTTGAGGAAGGCAGCCACCAACAAGAAAGCAAATAGCTTGGGTACAAAGTAGATACAGTAATTATAAAAGAAGGGCTATTAGAGAATGGGAAAGCAGGGGCAGAGGCACATTCACCAAGCAGTTCAAGATAACTAGAACTAAAGTTACAAGACAACATCATGAGCCTGGCAATCCTTGAATAATAATACCTTTAATCAAATAGTTGAGCAGGAGCATGACTTGAGCAGGAGCATGCCAAGATCAAAGCTTGTGGCTTTGGGTGATTTATCAGACAAGAATGGGGAGAATGAATTGGAAGCAGGCAGCTTAAATTGCTATTGCAATAGCCCCAATGTAGTATCATAAAGGTTCCGAGCTGGGAAAATGGTAGCAATATTGGCAGAGTGGGGTCAGAGCTGAGGTATCCCAGAGAAAGAGTAGGGACAGTTGAAGATGATCTCAGGGGGCGCACTTGACTGACTGGGCAGACAGGGATTTGGAGTTGTGTGCGTATGGTTCATCTGTGCCTCTGCATGTCAGCATGCGTGTAGTGTCCATGGGCAATGAAGCCAGTCCCTGTGGGAAACAGTATGCCTGAGTGCAGGCATGGGTGGGAGTTTGGTAGGCTTTAACTTCTCAGGAGTTCCAAAACACAGGGCAGCTTAAAGTCCTCCATCCCTGCCCCTCCCTAACCATTGCTTCTATTTGCAAAAGCCCGCTGAATTTCCCTTGCTGCCCCACCAACTCCCCTTGCTTCTGGACCCCAGCAACTCACAAAAGCAGAGAAGCAACAATATGTTATGAGGCATCACACAATCATGTCCTCCCCAGGTCTACCCTCCTCTGCCTCCTGGGCACAGGGAATGCTTGATTCCAAACCAACACCAAGAAGTGAGAGAACCAGACAGGAACAAGAGGCCCCAGGTAGTAACTGTGACTCCATCACTAATTCTCTGTAACCTTACGCCAAAGGCTTAACTTCTCTTGACCCCAGTTTCTTCATCTGTAAAACATGGAATCTGACGGGAATCAGAAATTGCAAACTGGAGGCCTACAGGCCAAATTCATCCCACAGATGCATTATGTTTAATCAAGACAATGTCTTTTAAACTGAAGTAGTTGTTAACATTTAAAAATCAGGCTATTTCAAAAAGAAAATCCCTATTTTAAGCCTCTTTGGAAACACTAGAAGATGTGGCAATATGGGACCGACATTCCAACATGGTGTCAATCAGCTGGCGCTGAATGGCTGCTGCCCCCCCTAAGATGGGGCACACACTCTCCAGTTTGCCACCACCACCTGCTCCCTGAGTAGTCACTCATCATCTGCCCTTATACCCTTGTAGGTGTCTTGAGTTCATAGACTTTAGAGAAGATGATTCAAAATATCATCACTATAAGGATCAGGAATTGGGAACAGTAAGCAAAAGAACCAGGAAGCTGGCAGTGAATTATCCAGTGGAGGATGTGGGCTTCTCAAAGGAGCAGGGGCTTGCTGCAGCTGATGCAGGTTCATTAAGGCTGTGTCAGGCCTGTCCACTGTCTTCCCCACCCCCACCAAGAAGGAGCAAGGTCGGATGACATCAGCCTTGGACACAGTCAGAGAAACCCCATCATGAAGCAATTTGCTTCCCCAGCCACTCTAATTTAACAATTAGCTTAACAACCCTGGTCAGGCACTTGCTGCTAGAGCAGAGGAGTGATTCTGATCACCAGCAGCTTCAGCCTAGAAGCTTCAGAAGTCCTCCCTCACTGCACTCATTCCAACTGTATCTGCATCACTGCTCACACTGACAGATATTCTAAAATATCTCCAAAGAGGTTCCACCTTCTTCTTAAGCCTCCCATTTGGGCTCCCTGAAAATTCTCCCTTCTGTCCAAAATCAATTTCTTCTGCTGCAACTTCAGCCAGTTCTTAGTCTGTCCTATTGAGATTCTGGCCTCATCTCAAGAAGCATGTCAAGGCTGAAGTGAATCACTTTTCTGGCCCTTGGGGACTTGGGGGATGGTAGGAGGCCCAGGGCTTAGGCTACTGTGTAGGGAGAGGGAGTACATTCACAAAGCTGGCCGTCGTGGGACATGCTGGAGGCAGACCCTGTCTCAGAGCACAAGTCTCAGGAACTGGGCTTCCCTGACCCTAGCTACACGCTCAGCTTCCCATCTGTATCGCCAAAGGGCCTCTCAGGAAGACTTCCCTCTCTAGCTGTCCTGCTCCTGCCTCCAAGCCCATTCTCAAGCTGTACCCTAAATCCCAAATGTCAAATCTGGAGAGGGACATATTTGAGGGGATATTGAAAAGAAGAGATTATAAAGTCACAAATCCACATAAATCTGGAGGCTATTTTAAAATACTGTACAGTATTAGAATCCCAGGATAGATGGGGTGAGGCCAGGGCCCAAAATAGCAGACCCTCAAAGAGGAAAGCATCCTTTGTGACTAGGTAGAAATTTCAAAGAGGCCACAGAGGAAGAAATGGCATGTAAAAATGGAACAACAACCCAGGAAATTAATGAGGCCAAAAATAAAACATACGGATGCCAAGGCTGATCACAAAGGTTATTTTGATCCACTAAAGGGAGACCATGAGATAGAGGATCAGTAGGACCAGTGAGTGATGCTCCTGGTACAAGAAGTGCCCTCAGAAATGAAGAAGCACAGCAGAGACTCAGAATAAATTCTTTACATAGATTCTTTTTAGGGAAAGGTGTTCCAGTCTTTAGGGAAGAAGGTATTAGGGAGATGTGCTTCTCAATATGCCCTCCAAAATGAGCATGAGAGAGGTCAGGGTTGAAACTGTCTTAAGTGCACAGCAACCTGACTGACAACTGAGGTGTCAATAAATCACCAAGTCCACATGGCATCCAACTAGGAGTCCTAAAGGAATTCAAGGATGAAATTGTGGGCCTGCTGGCCAAAATGTGTAACCTCTTATTATAAAGTCATGTGTGCCCTAGAACTGGCAGACTGCCCACACAGCCTCCATTCATAAGAAAGGGTCTAGAGAGAAATCTCACTTTCATACTAGAAAAGCTGACAGACTACATATTAAGAACAGGACTAGTAAAGAGTCCAGGATACCTCCGGGTCAAGATGGCGGCTTAACAACGTGCACATTTTAGTTCGTCCTCCAGAACAACTACTAAATAACCAGAAACAGTACAGAACAGCTCCTGGGGCCACATCAGTGACCAGACACACAGCGTACCCCAGTCTGGACCAGCTGGACCAGCTGCAAGCACCCCCCAGAACCGTGAGTTCCCAAAGCTGCGGCAGCCAGGCCGCTTCCCAGAGGGGAAAGGAAAGGACTTTACCAGCAGCAGGGACTGGGCACAATCAAACACCAATTGTGGAACTAATTAACA